>MJUU01021178.1:0-31692 GCA_002080025.1 Modiolus philippinarum | reverse complement strand
GGGGGGGGGGGGGGGGGGAGACAATTTTCAGAACGCTGGGATTGGCAATTTTTAACTTCAGGAAATCAGATCGTCCTTTTTTACATTGTTTTATGGATCTGGATCATGCAGGCCGGGAATTCAGGATGAAAATGCCATGGGACACAGGAAAGGGTGTTTTTAGTCCCGGGAAATCGGGATTTTATGGTAAAATTTATCGGGATTGGAAAAAATTGGTTTCTTAAATACAATCTATCGGGATCGGGGCGTTTCGCAAAAAATGTCCGGGATTTGCTCATTTCCCCTTTCGTCACCTCTCATTATTCTATATTTTACAGAGCAATATATCCGAAATGTATTTATATACGTTCCGAATCATGAAATAAAATATTGAACTGATTTGAAAAAATACACATCTCCATCTTTAGTTGCGGAACCGACTCTTATGTTATTTTTGTGAACCATACGGTGTCCATTAAAATATAAAAAAAATATATATATATATAGAAAGGACCCATAGAACACTATACATGTACTATAATGTACAACAGCAGTGCAGTTCGCCACTACGTCGTTTTCGAGATAACGATCTACTACAGGACAACATACTTATTTTAGCACTTTGTCACGTGATAATAGTGACGTTGCGGTGCTTGACGTCTTCGGCTTCGTACTGATTGTAAATAACAATATCTTGTTGGATAAGTTCCACTTATATAATGTTGTAAAAAGTCGTATTTTTTTCATTCTATTTTATTATGAAGCTTGAAGTTAAGAACCGCAGTAACATGACTGCACTGTCTGCAGGATAACACAAGATTTTTATGTTTGGAAGTGAACTTCAATTTCGTGGCATTTGATGGTCGATTGAACTGGAAAAAAATCTTTAAAAAGCTAACAAGAAAATTGCAGCAGAGCTGCGAGAGGGGGTTAATTTGATAATTTGAGACATGTGAAACTTTAAATTCTTCAATAAATATATAAAGCAGTGGAAATATTTATATTTGGCCCTCCCCATATTTATGTTAGATCACATCAATGGTCATCATTGTATCAAATATTATTTTACCGATAATATAGCAAATCGTGAGACTTGACAGCTGTGCTCAAGTTTCCTAAATACACTCTTAAATTCATAGTAAAATATTCTAATTCACACCTAGTCTGATTATTTTATAATTCACGATCCAAACATATACATTTCACCAGTTTATGCTATTTCTGAATGCATTGCAATCTCAACAACACTTCTGTAGTTGTCGACCCTTGAAGTGCAGTTTTACATATTTCCGGTGTAGTGTAGCAGACGCTTAGTTGTTTTCATTTGAAGATTGACGATTTTCTCATTAATTTGAGCATTATTATGTTTTAAAGCGTAATGCCATTTCATTTTGAAAGTTTTCAGTCAAATATTCACGCCAGTAGGCTATCAACTATAGCCTTGTCACTTGGCCTAAGGCAGGGAAAAGGAAATATCTAACTTCAACATGTCAAGGTAACATGGTAAGACATCTTTATTTACGCTGTCATGACATCTACGTCCGCCGTTTCATGCATGTCATGATACTTAAGGGGTGCGTTGCCATGGTGTTCCTCATTACGTGCCTTCGGCACGTCAACTCTATTCATTGTTTGCTATTAGGCACAATGTCCGTGCCTTCAGAACGACAGTTTTATCCTTATCCTAGTGAGCGTGCCTTCGACACGTCTTTAAATTGACTAATATGGGTTTACTTGGGTGAAATATTGTTCTACGGCCACCTGATGTTTGCCACCGATTGACGAACGCGTTGTCATGGGAACCACACTATCTTTTTTATTTATTCTTTATTTTTGTTGGTAGTGGTCGTGCCTGTGCCTATGGCACGACAGTTGTATCAATTTGTTCATATTATCTGTGCCTTCGGCACGACATTTACTTCTATAATAATTAATTTACACGTACGAAACTGCCCGTCTGGTGTGATTTTGTGTTGTCTCGTTTGATCTCGTGTTGTGTCGTGTGATCTCGTGTTCGAAAATACAGTATACAGACCAGTTTTCTGTTTGTTGACACGGTCGTGCCTTCGGCACGAATCATAATGATAAATTGTTAATACTATTTGTTCATCGTTTAGTATCCGTTTGGGTGTGGTCGCGCCTTTGGCGCGACATTCGATTTCAGTTTCGAAACCTCGTATACAGCTTTAGCTCCTACCACTTCCGTTTCAGGACGAAAAGTGTTTACAAGTACCAACCATGTTCGCTTCGCTCACCCCATGGTTGGTAAAAAATAAAAATCACGTCATTCAGAACAAATACTCATCTTCACGGGGAAAGTAAAATTCCCTTGTGTTACAAATTAGGTAGGCTTTCTAAGGCGCATTGACGTTGTGTGTGTTGGAAATGCATTAAACCGGAAATGTGAGAACGTCATAAAAGATGTTACGTCATTCCGGGAATGAAGGGATCTCGAAAACGACGTCTTGTCATGATCCTGCAGGGAGCAATGGGACGGGGGAGGGTAATGAATAGGACAGTGCAACTTCCTTTTCTTTTGGACATCCGTATTTAGTGAAAATTGATATGCCAGCGAAGCTGGCACTTATGGTAAGAATGTAATCCAAGGATATATATTGGTGCCTTCGAATTTTTTTCTGCCTGTCACGTGACCTTTTTGTACGACCAAAATATCACATGACACAATAAAGTTCATTCGTTGGCTGATTTTATTACTCAACATAACGAGAATCAGTTTGCTTGTCCATTTTTTGAAGAGTTGTCAATTTTTATTCATTTTGATAATCAATTAACCAAAAATTTATTGCTAATAATTTCTCCGATTTTTAAAGTCATATGTCTCGCCCAGTCGGGTTTCAACGCGAAAAAATTTCCCTTCTGGTCTCCTTACATTTCACGTTCAACCGGAAACAAGTTCGTGCTGCCATGGTGACACTGACGATGAACCGCGAAATTCCCGTTCAGCAATTTATATTTTTTTTCGCTCTTTAGTATTATTGTTGTGGTTTAGAAACATGTTAATTAGTTTAAAATATGCTGGATTGTCAAGTTCCTCTATTCAAACGGGTTGAAAATAACCTTTCAAATTTTAACTCCTTAATCGACCAGTCACCCAGTGGCAGTGCCTCTTCATGGGCCCGATAAATTACGTTTGTTGAACGAGAAATCCCTCATTGACCATGTCCATGTCCATGGACAGTAATTTTTAAGAAATGAAAGCAAAATGGTCTTTTAGGCATTTACTCAGCCCGCGGTCGTTCCGAACAGGGCTACAATGTACCGTTGTACGTGAAGGTACCGTTCTCATAGTGATCTTTTTATTAGGCTACCTCCAATGAATTTTACTGAAAATGAAATCACGAATGAATGAGATAATGTCTTACCTTGAAGATGAGATTATCCCTTTTCCCTTTATCTGAATACTGGTCTTGTGTGATGTTGGCTTTATTTCGACTGATACTTTCAAAATGAAATGGCATTATGCTTTTTAATAACATAATGCTCAAGTAATTGTGAAAATTGGCAATCCTCAAACGATGACAACTTGGCGTCTGCTACACGCTATACAGGAAATTGTAAAACTTCAGTTCAAGGACCGACAACTACGTAGATCAAAGTTGAGATTGCAATGCGCTCAGGGGTAGCATTGGTAACATATATGTTGGGGATTGTTAATCATGAATTATGATATAATAAGGCTGGATATATAAATTTGATATTTCCCTCTAAATTTTAGAGTGTATTATGGGACTTGATTTGAACTGTCAATCAAATCGGACATAAAACTCAGGCGCGGATCCTAGGCAATTTGAAAAGGGAGGGGGTTCCAATTCGAAAATAATAGAAATTTTTGGGGTATTTCTTAGTAAAACATCTGGATATTCATTAAAAAAAACACGATTGTCGCAAAAAAGGGATTCCAATCCCTTGAACCCCCCTCCCTTTGGATCCGCCAATGAAACTTTTTTTTTCAAATTTGCTCAAAATCTCTTTGATTTATTATTCTACCCCCCGCTTTAGCGGGCGGTATATTGTGATCATGCTGTCCTTCCGTCCGTTCGTCCATCCGCCATAGGGTACTTACTTTGCGGCAACAATTCCTACTAGACCACTTGATGGAATTTATTGAAACGTTCACAGAATGTTAAGTATACATTGCCCTTGTGCATCATCTACTTAATTTTTTTTTAGGGGGAGCAGGGGGTATGATAGTAGTGGTTCTTTTTTGGTTGATTTTTTTTTACTCTCTGACATATGGGTACACACTTTTTGGCGACAACTCCTCCTAGACCATCAGGTGGAATTCAAAGAAACTTTCACGGAATGTTCAGTAGATATTGCCATTGCCACCGGCTATTCAAAATTTTTATTTGACTTTGATTTTGGGGGGAGGGGAGATATTTTTACTGTTTGTCATAGGGATACATACTTTGTGGCAACAACTCCTCCTAGACCACATGATGAAGTTCAACTTTCACAGAATGTTTAGTAGATATTGCCATTGTGAATCAGTAGATTAAAACTTTTATTTGTTTTGTTTTTTTTTTTGGGNATAGGGGTACATACTTTGTGGTGACAACTCCTCCTAGACCACTTGGTGAAATTAAATGAAACTTTCACAGAATGTTAAGTATACATTGCCCTTGTGCATCATTTATTTAAAAATTTGATTTGATCTTTTTTAGGGGGAGCAGGGGGGTATGATGTAAGTGAGCTTTGCTCACATTTTTTTTGGCGTCAACTCCTCCTATGTACAGGTTATATTAATTAACGCAGATACATGTATGTTCTTTCTAAACAGCAACCATTTCTAAATTGTTTAGTCAACACAAGTTTCCTTTTCTTTGAATTCATCTCGGGTATTTTATTAAATTGTTTAAAGGAACTTGACAAGTAGTAGCATTTTCAGTGACAGATTATATGATTATGACTGACTCTTAAATACATGCAAGTTTTAAAATATAGAATATTTAATTACTGGAAGATGTTTAAGTGTGTCACTTGCTGAAAATATTGACAATAGGAAAACTATTGATGATAAGAATATTTCTCAAGGAACAACCTTTCACGCATCTGTATGCAACATTTGATCATTGTACTTTGCATCATATTTCTAGAAGTAATTGTGGGTTCTCTCTTATGTTTGAAGGAAAATACATGCACTCAAATCCCTGAGTCGCAGGAACATGTCAGTATAAAGGCTTACTTTACTTTAGTGAACTAAATCTAACGAAATATTGGCACTTCATTTATCTTTTACCCGTGGACACATGCAGCCCATGGAGCTATAGCCAAAACATTAACACATCATATATCAAAGCTAAAAGTTACATTGGTTTTATTTATAATGTCCCTACCCTATCCATGATTTTACAGAGTTTCCTGGTCGGCTACAGTGCCAAGATGAAACATTACTCAGTGAGACTCCTATAATAAAGACGGTTTAGGCTTACATACAGTGGCAGACAATCCGAAAGCAAAGATATATAAAAACAATAAACCTCCCCAATCTTAATTTATGAGACTTAAAAACAGAGACTGAAAATGGCTATTCATGATGTAAACATGACAATACATGTATACAGACAAAATGACACAGACAACACAAATAAAGAGATATAAACAAAAACACCAGAAAACTGTAGCACTAGCAAGTGTGAACCACCAAGTCCTCCGGAAGGGCATTAATGATATGCTCCTCCAAATTGAAAAGTCTGGTTTTGCTTAGTCTTTGTTTGTTAGTACGGTCAACTGGAGACATTGTAATGATCTGTCATATTTCGTCCTGTTTGTCTGTTGACAAAATCGTTGTGCAATTAAATAACAGGAGATATAAATGCAATAGCGAATGATCAAGTATAAGACACGGACATGTCACGTTGGAAAATTACTGCTCAAAACAGAAAGTTCACTATTGGAAACTTGAAATCATCACGCTTGGCGTCAAACGTCCAGAATCACTATTACTAGAATGAATAGTAGAGCCTGGTAAAAGCCTGTTCAGTTTCTTCGCTGGCATTCAAGGCTAAGCCTTCCTCATATTAGATTAAACGTATAGGCCTAATTAATAATGTGAATTTTGCCAAAAATCGTGAGAATAATACTTTTAAGCTTATGCTTGACGATGCTTGAGGCTCTGTGATCGTGGCCTTTTTCATCGATCATGTCGATACCAGGTTTGATGTGTTCCGAACAAAAATTGGGGTTCTACATTGGAAGTAAGTAAGTAAGTAAATTTTATTGAAATTAAAGTCCAACATTGCACTATCATCAACAGACGATTTTCATATTTACGGGATGACCGCCATTTTAGCATGTTTTTCAAAGGGACGTTACTCGCTAACACCCGACAACCTGGTTTTCGGTCTCATTAGGTATAGGAAGATCAGTAAATATTTACTTTCAAAACCGATAAGATTTTCACTTTAGTAAGTACCCAAATAATTTGAATTATTTTTTAAAAGACAATCAAGATGTTACCCCTACCCCCATAATCGATGTCTTCATATTTTAACTTTACTGCTGCCCCTTGTTACTATGGAACCGTAAACCAGACTGTCGGGTCAGTAGGTTACTTCCCTTTGTTGAAAACGTTGTAAAAACGGAGTCAAAGTCGGGACAAGAAATGGATATGAAAATGGTCTATTACATAGATATATAACAAAACAAAAACGAGACATCAAAATTAACGCATTAATTGTTTTATGGTGCTATCACAGCCAAGTACGAGTTATCTCCCATACACCATATAAGAAAGCATTCAATAATTATTATGTAAAATGTTCTTTCAAATATTTGTTCGAGTTGTACATTTTATGAACCCCTGCTATATTAATTTTACAAATATCAAAATCATTACTAGTTAAAATAAATTCGAATTTTTCTTGGTCGGATAAATTTGAAAAAGAAGGAATAACTGAAGATAGGTTGTTATAAAGTTCTAGTCTTTCCTGCTGTAAAGAAGCACATTTTATAATAAAGTGATAATCGTCTTCTACGCCAAGATTACACAACTTACAAATTCTTTGGTCTGGGGGTATGTTTTTGAACCTACCTCTTTCAATTTCAAGAATACTATTACTTATCCTAATTTTTATAAATGAAACAATGGATTGTTTATCCAAATCAGTAAATAAATATTTTTCCATACAGTTTATTTCCATGACCTCTGTTCATGAGATCTGTGTTATTATTTAATAACTGTTCCCAATATTTTATAAACTTTTGTTCGACAACTTTACTGACAGAGTGCAACAGTTTCTTTTTGGAGAAAGTGAACTGGTTTAACCATACATGTTCAAATCCAATTTCATTCATTATCTTTTTAATTAAATTGCACACACTATTCTTAAGTAAAGTATTTTCTTTATAAGAATTATATAAAAGGGTATTGGATTTTTCTTCTAATAGGTGAAGCCAGTAATTTATACTTGACTTTATGGTATCCGTTGCTAAAGAGAAAAGACCAAGTTCACCAAGAACTGCTATATTTGAAGCAGTTTTCTGGACCCCCCAAGTCATATTTAGAAAATTTCAAAAGTAATTTATTGGGTTCAAATTTCTCAATTTTGAAGTCAATATTTTTATTTTCCTTGACAATTTTTGTTTAGGCCCCATATTTCAGAACAGTACAATAGTATAGGTTTCACACATGTATCAAACAATTTAATTGAGTGCTAACATTCATATTATCAGAATTAATAGATTTAAAAACACAAAACATGGCTTTACTAGCTTTTTTGGCGAGATGTATAGATGCATAAGTAAATTTGCCTGATGGTTTAAACACAATACCTAGATATTTATATTCTGATACAAGTTCAATATTTTTGTCCTCATAGACAAAAGAAAAACCTTTAAGCACTTTACCTGATTTGTTAAATATGATTATTTTAGTTTTCTCTAAATTTACCTTCAAGTTCCAGGTATCACAATATAATTTTAATTTATCTAATACATTTTGAAGACCTTTTGCAGTTTGTGATAGCAGCACAAGATCATCAACATACAATAAGCAGGAGACTTGTCTGCCGTCTAGATTAACAGGATCATCTTCAGTGCTGAACTCATCAACTAAATCATTATTATATAAAGAGAAAAGTGTAGGGTTTAAGATACAACCCTGCTTCACTCCAATAGAGGATTGAAATGATTCTGTAATTCCATTTCTAAGTTTAACAGAGAATGATACATCTTTATACATATCAACTAATATATTATAAAAGTTTCCATTCATATTAAAATTTTTCATCTTATAAAAAAGGGCTTTTCTATTCACTGTATCAAATGCCTTTTTGAGGTCTACAAAACATGCAAAAAGGTTTTTATTTTTTTGAAAATATTTATCAATTAGGGTCTTGAGTGTAAATATATGGTCACTAGTTCTAATTCCTTTTCTAAAGCCAATTTGCTCTGCACATATAATATTATTTTCCTCTAGATATTTATCTAGTCTGTTAAATAAAATTCTTGTAAAAATTTTACTTATACAACTAGAAATTGAAATTCCTCTATAGCATAAGGGGTCATCAGTATTTCCACCTTTGAATAAAGGTTTAATAGAATTGTTCCTCCACAGGGAGGGGTATATTCCACTTTTTAGTATAATATTAAACAAATCTACATAAACTGTATACAACAATGGACATGAAAGTTTAATCATTTCATTATTTATAAAGTCTGGGCCACTCGATTTGTTGTTTTTAAGGCACTTAACAGCCTTAAGTGCTTCCTCAGCTGTGATATCACCATTTAATATATCAAAATTACAATGTAAAAATTTATTGTTAAGTGCATTATCAAAATTATTTACATAAGTTTTATTCATAAGGTTTTTAAAATATTCCCTCCAGTCAAGTGGTGCCACGTTATTTGAAGGATCATCAAAATTTTTACCTTTAAGGGTATTAAAAATTTTCCAAAATTCTGTTGGATTTTTGTCAGAAATTTCTGACATGGAATTTATTAATTTCGATTTAAAAAGTCTATATTTTTTACTAATGAGTTTATTATATTGTTTTTTCTCACCAAGGACTAAAAGTCTTAACATTGGATGCGTTTCCCTATAATTTGGCATTCTACTTCCCAGAGGTGAGACTGCGTTTTGACTTTCTGTACAATTCTTCCTGTGTACTTCTTTATTTGCTGGTTAAATTTGATGTTGAAGCAAGAATGAAGTACTAGGATGTAAAAACAGAGTTTACATCTACCTGGAGCTTATTTGTTCACAAACAGTGAAACACAGAATAATTTCAAAACATAACAAAGATTAAAAGAGGAATCTGTAACAGATATTCCAGTGTGTACCAGGAAGTGAAAGATCATATTCAAAGTTTTGAATCAAACAAATCAATATATTTAGAATTTTAACAGCAGATACTTTAAACTGCACCCACTTCAAGAAGGTAGATAGAAAAAGTTAAACAGCACATTCAAATGGCCCATATGAAATAGGATGAGTCAAATGCAAGTAATGTGGGGTTTTGATTTTCAGGTCTGATCAGTCATTTGACAGTTTTTCTTCGTGATGTGTCACACTACATGAAGTGACTGACTGAAAGATCTGAAAAGTGATATATTTTATCCACTTTGCCACAAAATTTTTAAGCTCCCTTTTCATGTGAAAAATGTACAGGAATCCCTGCAAGATATTTTTGTTAACAGCATGATGACAAATTCATTTTTCGTCTTGCGATATGTTAACAAAAATATAAAAGGTTCATTTTCAACATTGGAATAAAGTTTCTGCACTGTTGCAATAATTCAAAATTTTATCGTTTAATAACAAAAAAAGTAAGAAGGGGGAGGGCAAGACAGGCTAGCAATCTTTAATTTTACTTGAAATAATTAAGAGCAAATTTAAATCCATGATAACAGCCACGTGCACATTTCAAGTAACACAGTTTTTATGATTAACAGCAAACAGCTAGTTCTTTTTATTTCCCTTTAAGCGTTAACACAAAGTAAAAAAAATTCAACAGAACAGATTACACCAAATGGTCAAAAACAGTTAACAACTGATTTATTTCACCTAAAATTTTAAACACCCTTAAAGATAATAAATATAAAATATTTTTTAACCTGGTTGTGAGAAAATGAATGTTGCCTACATGTAATTCACCATCTAGTGTTATGTTATTAGTATAATTTCTTATCATATTATACAATGTGAAATTGTGTCTGTTATAAATTATCACCTTTTTATTAAATCTCATATCATTATCATGATTATTATAGAAAAAAAAGCTTTTTACATCAGCAGTGAAGTAAAGATATGTTATTTTTTAATTTCTTAAATGGAATTTTATTGTTTTAATAGAGTTTTTTTTTGTAACTTGTTATTGTTTTATTTTTTTTATTTTATTTCCCAAGAGATCAAAATGTTTGGCATGTTTGTACCTCACAAGAAATTCTTTGAATTTGATTTCGTTTGAGGAAATTCTTTAATTTTGATTTTTCTGTGAGGAAATGGTTTCCTTATAGAGTTCCTTTAAGGAAATTGTTTGTTTATAGAGTTCCTCTGAGGAAATTGTTTGTTTTTTAATTTCCTCAAAGGAAATTATTTTGTTTAAAATTTCCTCAAAGGCCTATTGGAAATTAATTGGTGTTCTGTGCCCCAAAAAACATATAAATTTGTAATTTTATTTTCAATTGCATAAAAAAAAAATAGAAAATAAAACGATGATGGAAAGCATTTTTTAAATCAAATCAATATGTAAGTTATAGCTTTTTATGTAACGGAAACACAGGGTTGGGGGATAGGGGTCACTTCAGATGAAATTGAGTACAGATACCAATCAAATAGTAAATTTTAAAATTAATGAAACCAACTGTATAGTAAATTATTAAATAATATGATTAAATCAGCCCTAATATGGAAAACATGCATGTGTCATACTGATGACTTCGCCATAGTGATATTAATCGGCACATTTCATTTGGGCACATTAGTATTTCATTTGGGCGCAAATAAAAATCTTTCATTTGGGAAGTAGTTCACAAAAATTGTCTCCCCTGTAAATTTGTTTACCTGCCATCTCTTCAAATAAACGAGATGTGGGATGGCACAGCCACGGTAAATAAAAATAAAATTTATAATATTTGCGGTATTTTTTTTTTACATTTCACTTACTATCAGTGGCGGATCCAGACTTTCTGCTAAGGGGGGGCCCGACCAATATTTTTTTCAAAAGGGGGGCCCGGAACCCAATTTTTTTTAAAAAACCCCTAGGAATTTTAAATATTTTCCGACCTAAGGGGGGGGCGGGCCCACCCGGCCCCCCTCTAAATCCGCCACTGACTAGGTATTTTATGCTGCAACAATCGCTGTACAGTACAGATATATGAGAAATATACAAATATCGTTGATTAGTTCATAAAAAAAAATGTTTTAAAACCAACTCTATCTGATGGTCAAGACTGTATGATAATAAAGAAAAAATCTAGCCACCCTCAAAGAGCATGGACGGAAACAAAATTTAGGAGTATTATTAAATATAAAATTATGCATCGTATAGACCATATGAAATTGATTTCTGCATGTGGCCTTTTTCAGGATCCACTTTTTCAAGTTTTTAAGTAGGGAGAAAATGGACTTTTCGTTATATTTTTAGCTCGCGAGTGATTTGTACTCACCATGAAATAAATATATGGGGTAATTAAAGGGGCATGTATTACTTTAAGTATTTTAACTTCGGTAACTTTCAAGATTTTTGGACACGTCTTAATTAGTATTTGAGGTGTAATATAAGTGTGGTTACTATTTGGTATTCTTTTAGAGAGATTTGTTGACAGTTTCCTATTTATACAAAGTTGATTCCTGAAAGAAACCTCAATAAGAATGCATGGAGATGAAAATTCGATCGTGATTGAACTTTTATTGTGGAGAAACGCTACGAAGGGCGGACATAAAAATTTGCACATGGAATAACAGAGGTATTGACAATCCGCATACACAAAAGTTGGTCAAAATCTAAAGATGGCCTTTTTTGGGATCCACTTTGAAAGACAGACACTAACTTGATCTTTTATGCCGATTTATGCATCGTATATGCATCTATACGTTCACCTGTGGTAATCTGCGTTGTTTTCATATAAATTCAAAATAAAGGAATGAAAAATATTAGTTTTTTTTCATTGGAAATAACTTAGAATTATGCATCTATGGTAACAATCCAAAAAGTAACATTTCTACCCCATTTAAACGAGAGCTCGATTTCTAACACCGCCTGTTTGGGCGCATAATTAATTTACCTGTATTTTTACCTGTACGATGTGAAGTACATAATAATGTAACATTCGCCGTTTTACATTTCCGCAAACTGGCACTACCTTGCAGGGAAAAAACATTACGTTTCCGGAAAAAAGTTTACCTTTCCGGAAAAATATATAAAAATTACCTTTCCGCAAAAGAAATAGCTTACCTTTGTACAAATATTTTAGCACTGGCTAAAAAGGTTAAAATCGAAGCACTATATATATGAAAATAAAAAAAAATGAGGGCGTTTTAGATATAAACATTTTTTATTTAATTTCAATATTTTATATACATGCATTTTTTGAAGATCCTGTATCTATTACATCAAATTCAAATTATGTTTCGCTAAATTGTTCATCAATATTTTACAGGTAACTTAATTTTAATGCGCTAAAATGTACACATTTTCTTACGCAAAAATGTCCACTACAATCAAATTCAATTTCGCTAAAATGTCCTTCGCCGTATATATATACTTACCTGTATTTACCTGTGTGAAATATTATGCGCCCATTTGAAATACTTTTCCTGCGCCCAAATGAAATACCCCTACTTTTAAAAATGCGCCCAAATGAAATGCGCACGATAGTTATACATTTTTGTTCGGCACCGGGCAAATACAGGCAAATCCTGTATTCTTTCTGGACAACTTTTGGATTATGGCTTTCCATATTATTTGATTTTAATGCTGCTGATGAGAGGTACTCCTTGAAACACATGTACAGCATAGCGAGGTTTGCCGTTTTTTATGCAACTTCAGTATTTTTTGTATTTTGAACCATTGGGCCGATGCCACTGCTGGTTGACCAGAGGTCCCCGAGGGTATTCACCAGCCCAATAGTCAGACTTGTCTGACATGAAAATTTTACCTAGCTTTTTATAGAAATTTACTGATTTTATCAAAATTCTAATCTCTTAAAAATACTGAGGCTTCATTCCGTGTATGGCACTCGGTAGATGTCCTTGGTACTGGATTTAGCTTCCATTTTCGATATTTTTGGAAATGAGTACTTTTTCTGGACAACTGTTGGATTATGGCTTTCCATATTATTTAATTTTAATGCTGCTGATGAGAGGTTACTCCTTGAAACACGTGTACAGTATAGCGAGGTTTGCTGTTTTTTATGCAACTTGTGAATTTTTTGTATTTTGTCCCTGGCCAATACAGGGTTCATTGAGTTCAACTGGAGAGCGGTTTTTTTAATAAAGTAAATTGAATTCATGATAGTTGTAACGTGTTTTCTCAATATATTAATTCCCTTCCGTAAATCTACTCCCATGTGCAAAATTAAAATAAACTCCACTTTTTTTAAAGCATAACATATATCTAGGAATATTTAACAACAATAGTTACGTGTAAAATCATAAAACTTATCCCGACTCCAAGGGGAAACCCGATCTTTATATAGAACCCGATCGATAAAAAAATTATCAATAAGTTATATTTACAGAACGAGTGACTCTCTGTATCTGAATTACAATAGAGGCCGGGGCGTTGTTATTGATCGTGTCCGACAGGACGAGATTAATAACCACGCCCCTCTTTTGTAATCAGATACAGAAGGTCACGAGTACTGTAAATGATTTGTGGAATGAAATTGACACAAATGCACTTTAGTAATCTGTAACCTTGAAAGTTTCTATTTAAATAATCTGTGAAATGAAATTAATAATTTTGCTGCTTCTGTATGTTATTCACTGGGCGGGAATTATATCAAATACCCAGATATTGCATGGTATGAAACGTGCATGTTTAACACGACGATGGTGTTCATCTGTCGAATATTGGAAATGATATATTTCTCCATCATATACAAACTACTTTATTTCAACTGTTATAGACAGAAAATAATTTGCTTGTAGTTCAAAGAGGTTACTCGTGCGGTCTCGGTTCGTGTTGTGACGCTATCTTTTTATTGGCGGTGGTCGCTTTTCGCCTAGTTGGCAACGCGACGATATGGCGGAAAGTTATCGACACAACATAAGGAGAGTTATAGACAGTGTGTAACCACTGAAAGAAGAGACATATTTATTTTCATTTCTAATCCTTTCCTACTGAGCTTCTGTTCCCAGGGCCAGTAAGGGATATTAATGGTGATTATTGCGAACGTTTATCCGGTGTAAATATATGTTACACACTTTGTAAGGATAAGGCTTTTCTTTATAAGGATAAGGTTTCATTATAAGGATAAGGTTCCATTGTAAGGATAAGGATTTTATAAGGATAAGGAACCTGTTTATTGACTTTTGTAAATAAGGTTAGGGGCTTGCCATTAATTTACTGATTTGTTATGCTTTGCGGCAGCCCCCAATTGGCAGTGGCCGAACTTTTATGTACCTCTTCCAATAAAATATCTTAATTTTATTATATCTTTATTATTTATTTCCCGAAAAGTATCTTAGATACTAATAATACGATTTATTCAAGTATAGAATAAATCCTTTCATCTTAGGACTAGTCGGGAGGGTTATTGGAGTTGCCTCTCTTGGTGCAATAGAATATAACTTTGCAACAGGGACAAAAACGTCACGTGGATATTGACGTCAGTCATTCTTTCTTTGAATGAACATTTCTACAGGAAAGTCGTACCAAAATTGTCGTCGGGGGAAATTTGGAGAACAGCGAAATACCTCCCATCCCACCCAAAAATACTTTGTAATTATGTTGTGTTTTTATTGTAATTAAGAAAATTTGCTACCTAATTATGTTGTGTTTTTTATTGTAATTAAGAAAATTTGCTGCCCCCTTTTTCTATATTTTTCAGCTTGCAGTTAGACGGAGTTCCATTTGCTCTAAATTCATATCAAATCGATGTGTCACGGTCTAGCTGAAGATAAAGGTCTTATGTGTGTTGAAGACATACGTACATTGGATTGGTCATGCGTACGCGGAAAGTCAGCGACACAACATAAGGAGAGTTATAGACAGTGTATACCACTCACAGAAGAGACATATTTATTTTCATTTCTAATCCTTTCCTACTGAGCCTCTGTTCCCAGGGCCAGTAAGGGATATTAATGGTGTTTATTGTGAACGTTTATCCGGTGTAAATAAACGTTGATGTATATATGTTACACACTTTGTAAGGATAAGGCTTTTCCTTATAGGGATAAGGTTTCATCAAAAGGATAAGGTTCCATTGTAAGGATAAGGAAACTGTTTATTGACTTTTGTAAATAAGGTAAGGGGCTTGCCATTAATTTACTGGTTTGTTATGCTTTGCGGCAGCCTCACACTGGGCCGTGGCCGTACTTTTATGTACCTCTTCCAATAAAATATCTTAATTTTATTATATCTTGATTATTTATTTCGCGAAAAGCATCTTAGATAATACAAAAGCACTTTTATGAGAAAATAATGCTACCTTGACTGTTTGTATTTTTGGCATAATTTAAAAAGATGTGGTCGGATATGGATGAGTGTGATAACAGAGGAAAATATATCCGCTTTTTGAAGAAAAAAGACATATAAAGGTGGCATTGGACAGACGAATATCATGAACAAAGACATCAAGCATTATTGTGAACTTGGTAAGTTTTCAATTTCAGAATATGATTTTTTGTTTATTCATACTTTTTGGAAATTATGCCTCATCAGTGCAGAAAAAAATCAAAACAAACCTGGTGCAATGGGGCGTCTTGGACTTGCGTCGGGGTACGAAGTTAATCGCTCATTATTTAAAGGTTCGGGGTGACTATAAGAGTAAGAACAAAAATATAATTGTCTTTCAGTTTCTGTTGATGCCTTGTATTTATTTTGATTTTGTCTCATGCACATATACTCCATAGATATTTTTTTTTTCAAGTGGCACATTCTTTTATTTTCCCATGTATCATAAATTAAAAAACAACGAATTTTAGATACCGGTAATTGACGGATGGAACAAATACAAAAATATTGTTTTTACCAAGAAGTATACCATTTCCATATTCTTTTTTTCAGGTGAGAGATGCATTGCCGACTATTTCTATCAGCACATTGAAGCATTAGACAAGAAGGGATCATTTTATCAAAGGTCCGCTTTTTACTCGGGGTATCGGTGTGAATAAACATAAGACATTCATGAGGGCTATTTGTGATAAAGGTTGACTAAAAGGAAACTTTACAAACCATGGTGGAAAGAGAACGTGTGCTATTTAACTTTACACAGCAAACATAGATGAGCAGGAGACAATGGGACGAACAGGTCATCCATTCGCAAATATATAAGGACAAATGATGAAATCAGCTGCACCGTATCCAAGGTATTAGACCTGCAAAGAAGAAAATTGAGTCAAATTGACTACAATGATGAACTCTCATCACCTAAAGGCCGCGTGTTGGAATCTGTCGAGATAAAAACTCAAACTGATTTAGGAAACCGTAATATGAACTCAGAGGGGAGCCGTCAAGTTTTCAACAACTTTGACATTTTATATTGGAATGTAGTTTAACTGACTGTCAATTCATATCTGTTTCAAAGTTTCATGACTGTTCACTTGCTTTTGTTTAATAAAAGTTTCTTGCTTTATTAAATTTGTTCTTTATTTTAGTACTATTTTAGGCATAAACTGGATAGAAATAGAAATTCTTACTGTAGCAACAATAGATTGTAATTAAATTAATGTTATTATTTGTTTAAGATAAAAAAAAACACATTTATTGTTTTTAAAATAAGAATTTCCTCATCAATATACATATTCTACACACAAACCAAAAGGTCAATACATAACCTGTTCAATAACTATGACCTGTTCAATAACTGGAGATACAGACAGTTATTGAACTGTTTTGATGACTCTGCCCCCAAATTATTTGCACTGTATCTGATTTACAATTAAGAAAACATCAAAGGAATACCAAACCATTCCACAAAACAACGGTGGGTACAGGCTTAACTTATCTTTATTACTTGTGTATCATTATTTTTTTTTAAAAAACAATAGATTTTGGGACCCAAAGGCACAATTTTACGTTAAGTAAACCGCAAAGCTGGGTGGGAGTTGGCGTCGTCAACAACAGAAAATGAGAGTACGAGAAAAGTAACAACATTCATATCTATCAAGTTTGACCCTTGAACAGATTACAGAACAGAATTTTTTATTTGCCAAATCATGGTTCCACAACAAGGGGGGGGGGGGNGGGGGGGTAAGCTTTAATGATTATTGGAAACAGATCACCCCATTTTCACAACAGTAACAACCAAAATTTACATGTATTAGTGCTAAAAGAAAAAAAGTCAGATTATTTAATAAAAGTGTTATGTAGTGTCTGTTTCTGTATTGGCCCCGTTAAGATTCTCCATCAGCTGTATTGGCCCTCGACCCTCCGGTTCTCGGGACCAATGCAGCAAACCTCGAATCTATACAGGACCAATACAGAAACAGACAGTTAATAAATTAAGACTATAATAACGTAAATGGCGTGAGAAAATCATAAATGATTTACTTAATTAATGTATGGTGTGAGTCCTGTGTCATTCAAAAACAGTGACTATCCAATCAGATCTGGATTTTGCCTTGACAATGATAACAGCAGAGCGGTTGTTTTTACACGAAATTTTCTGTGTTGATTGTCTCTGACCTCGCTGTCAAAGTGTTGATAACATAAAATTTACTGTCAGAAATTTCCAAAACTGTTTAGATAATGGATTGAGATTAAGTGCATCATACAAATAGGACAAGTAAATAATTTTTCACTTTCACTGTAAAGTCTTGCAAATAAAATTGTATTATGCTAAAAAAAAAATTTAAACAATTTTCTTAATATTGTCAAATCAATTTAAAATTCACAAGGATTTTATCATAACTTAGAAACATTAAATGAGAATATTAATGAGAGAAGATAATAGTTGACCCTTATTTTGGATGGAATTCAGTTGCAAATATTTTCCATCAACATTGGATACTAGGAAATAAAATATTAATAACAAATACTGAACTTTCGACAATTAATGCAGGAAAATGTCGAAATGAAAAGTAAAATTCATTATATATTCAACAACTGTACATAAAATTCTTATTGCGTTTAAAATTTTGTAAAGTTTTTATAATAAACTGTGTTAATGAATGGCACTAGAATCACCTGATACTACTTTTATCAGTATTGTTAAAGTCTGGTATTTGTCAATGTGTGATGACCGTATTTACAGTTTGTGTTCAGATAAAGAACACAGGGTTAAGAGATTTTCACTAGACGACCCATACATTAAGTTTTATAATAACCTCATTATAAACTCCTCCATACGGTCGGAATTTATAATGAGGTTATTATATAATACATATCAACTGGTTATAATAACTTGATTAATAACAGCAAACAATAAGAGATTCTTGTCATATATACAAGACGTAAAAGTTATTACTCATTCATGTAGATACCAACTGTAAACAACAGACCCATACCATATACCTTTATATAGGAAGCGCCCCCCCCCCCGAATATACAGTATACAGAGCACCCGGTAAAAAAACTAATAGCAGTAACATGAAAATACAATTTTAACTAAACATTACGAGGAAGGTAAATAACACACGTGTAACGATTTTCAAATATACAACATACTGTATATGTTTCTGTGTTTTAACGATGAATGCAAACAGGAAAACTTTCTTCAAATACATGGCAAGGTTATACCCCGGGGTTTAAACATGGGGAACAACGTTCTGTGTTTTGAAAAAAAAAATCCCAATAACTATTACGGAATCATAGATTATACAACTACAAAATCATAATTTAAAATTAAAAGAGGTATATTGACCTTTGAAACTTTGAAAATAATTGAAAGTTCGTAATAACGTGTTTAATCTATAGTTAAATGTTATATAGATTTATATAGATTTCACGGGATTTGCTCTTCTACATGTGAGTAGAGCAAATGCTTCATGATTGGTCAGGAAATGTGAAAACTGAACTGAAATTAGAAAGAAAGGTTTATCCAAAGTATTTAAAGTACAGTTTATATATATATATTTTGGCATATACTTGATAAAATTGTGTTCGCAAGTGTAGCATAAAAATCTAAATAGTGTATCTTGTTTCAATGTATCATTTCCGTCATTAATATATTTATTTTTACGGAATGTATAGCAGAAAGTAACTTCTTTTTGGATACTACATGTTGAAGAATTATCAACACAGTTTACTTATCATTCCTGTCATCACAACATTTATAGAGGGTAAGTACATTCATTCTATCTTTGTATCAGACAATGTAAATAATATAGTGTATACTAAGTATGTAAAGTACAAGGAGGCATAAGATAAACAATGTAAGGATATGGCGTAAATATACATGAGAAAAAGTCTTTACGAAAACAAGGTAAATAAGCAATGGAACAACGCTTTTATTGTCGTTCTTCATCTTGTAATCACCATGGGGCTTCAACAATGAGCTTTGCTCGTACCTAAATTCAAGTAGGCCACTAGCATAGTTTTGAGAGAAATGCATTGCTAAAAAAAGACGATACGAATTTCCAAATGCCATTGAATTGAAACAGAAAGCGGACGACAATTTGAAAATGTATATTTGTTTTACCGTTTAAATATAATTGAACAAATATGTCACAACTTTAGTACGATATTTTAAGTTTTCGCTTCAGGGTCAATGACGACTTAAATGTTTATTCAAATAATAATTGTAGCTTTTCAAAAGTGACTATTATTTCATAACATTGTCAGTTCAGTCTTTATTTCCTTATTTCTTTTTTTTTTTTGCAATATTCTGATATGGTTGATCTCACTTCTCACATTTTTTTTACTGCTTTTTGTTTATAATTTTAAAACAGTGTAGGGTTTTAGGTAGAAATTACATTTGAAAAAGGAATGTAGAAAAGAATATGAACGAAAAACGTGATATCAATAACAATATTGCATGTAATAGATTTAATTACAATTATGTTCTGGTGTGAATTTTCCTTGATACAGAAATAGTTGTAGCATCAATCACATTTCCCTGTTTGTGAGCAGCAATATAGAAAACTAGATCAATAACGAAACAAAAACAAACAGGCAAATGAACAAACCAGCAAAAAGGAAAATAAAGAAAATTGTTATATAATATGAGAAATGAACCATAAATTTAGAAATATACAATAAATACTGATGTTTCCGGTAAACCGATACGATTCTTTATTGTACCAAAAATGAGCGAATACATAAACCTTACAGGAATGCAGTCTGGTACCAGTTTTCATCCTGTTTACGTCATTAAGCACAAAAGAGTTCCTATCTCGAAAGTCCCGTATTGGCGGGCGATTAAATGTTAACGAAAAAAATATCACTTTTTTATACTCATCAATATCGTCTATTTGCACAAGAGCTAGCTAGTTTGTGTGCCTTAATTTATATGCAACGTGGCACAAATGATAACTTGATATCAAAGTTACTGTAAATTTAAGTTGTACATACGGCCATTCGATAACTTGTGTCTCTACAGTGCATATTACATCATAACATTTGGAAGACCATAGACCGAACCATAAACCGAATAATGTATAAAAGCTGATAAAAGTTGTTTCAGGCGTGTATTGGTATACTGGAACCAAACCCGTAACTTTCGGTGGTAGTGTTGAACTGATCTGCAATCATACATCAAGAAATTATAGCTGTAAAACGTGCACAAAGCGATGGTATGGTGGTCCTTATCTGAAGCTGCTTGCCTTTGATGGAATCACCTCTGATAAAAACAAATATGTGTCTGTCATTCTAAAAGATCAGTTTAATCTCATAATCAGAAATTTCAGCAAACATGATGTTCTTGTTCCTTATGTATGTACATATGGATTTGCATCTCATACAAAGAATTTAACAATGGAAGATGATTTCGAATGTAAGTTTTTGATAATTGCTTTAAAATAATGTTTAAATCTGATGTACAATTACATTGATGGAAAACTTTTCGTGTATTTGTGCATCATCATTATACATTCGTGCCGTTAATTCCACACGAAAACGTGAAATAGTGAAATAGTAGTAAATTTCCGTTCTGTAGGTGACTATTGTGTCAACTTTTATTTCTTCAGAGCAAATAGAAATTATACAGTCGGAGACGATTTCCTAGTATTTTTCAAACAATCGGTTTTCGGGTTAGAAACGAAGTTCATGAAACTTTGCAGACTAAGCGTAAAATTCAGTAGTTTTGCATTATTCAAATATTCTTCAAAGCTTATTCACTTTGTTTCTTTATTAACAAAGGAGAGTTTAAATAGTATAAATCACGTTAAAAGTTTATGTACAGACCTGCAATTAAATTGTAAACTTCGGCGAATGCAGTCGTTTACAAAAAATGATGTAACAGATCATACAGAACCTGAGACAGATCATCGATCTGTCCCAATACCATAAACAAAATGATAAAGTAAAGACAAGTGAATAGACTTTATTTGATAAAGACAATATAAATTGTTGAAATAAATCGAAGCTTCTCCTAGCTTGCACAATGTTTATCATAAGTTAACGGTGCAGGTAAATGACTAAATTCCTTATATTGTAATTCATACAGACCTATTTTTTATGTTATCCACAGTTTTACCAACAAACGAGACAATGCAAACAACACACTTTATGGATGGAAACTCTACTTTGCATGTAAATGTGTATTTTGAGGTGGTTTCTCCTGTGCCAAATTGTTCTGTCGTCATCAACGTAAGTCAAATTTGGATTAACAATTTCAAATGAATCATTCTGTAGTTTTATGTTGGTTTTATTTTTCATATTGAGTGTTTGTCTTTGATCTTTGTAGTTAAAACCGTCGGGGTAAAACATAACATTTAAATCACTTGTTGAATGTTAGATTTATGAAATTTAGTTCAGTCTGTGTTATGCTTTATGTTTTATACATTGTTTTTCTTAAATTTTGATAAAAAAAACTTTTATTCATTTTTATCAGCTTACAGTTATTTTTCAGTCCTTCATGGTTTCAGTCATATTTGAGTATTACAAAAAGCAACAAGTGTCGAAACTTACAACACAAGCTTTCATTCTACATGGTCGTGAAAAAGGCCAAATTCTTTATAATTTTCTAGTTTTTGTGTTAGATACAGTTAAAAGTTCTTGAGTTCATCGGTCAAAAATAGAACGCTAGCTTATGTTTTGAAGCTTTATTTCAATTCAGCAAATGTTTTGTCACTCCCTAAGGCCAGAAAAAAAAACAGAATAAAACTCAAAAAAGGTTAGGGATTTTACAACATAAATGGTTGTAGAAAAAGTTTAAATATATTTTCTAATTATTATTGGTCTCTATATTTTCTACAGGACGTGGATTTTTCGTCTCACTTACAAAAAGATATACGGAAGCTAAAGCTGTTCTACAGTGCATCCTTCCAGTTAAGTCATAACTTTACAGGAACAGCATGTAATGCAATATTAGTTATGAACTGTACAGTTGGGTCAAAGACCTATAATGTCATAAATAATAACATAGGTGATATGTGCAAAGGTTAGTGTTCTGCGTAAAACATTGTTTAATTTTAGAAATAACAGAAGGTATATCATAATGTAAAGTAAGTCGCTTTCTTGTGGAAACAAATACACCGCATATTATATCTCACTGTTCCTTCATGCTCCAATCCGTTTCCATTTTTTTTGTGATATTTAGAATATTAAGGTAGTACGGGAGTTTAAAATTGCGCATCATTCTTGTGCATGTGACAAAAAATGGAATTCACTATAAGAACGTTACCGAAATCATTTTCAATAGTTAAATTTGATGAAATATGCCACTTTTATTGCATAACCATGCAGAGTATTGAACCTTTTCAGCTAACTCCTGTTCCATAAAGGGGAGATAATTTGTAAAGAGATGGTAGTAATAGGAAAAAATCAGTTTTTTCGATTTATTCAAAAATAAGTCCGGTGATCCCCAAATTGTTTTAATGGAAATTGATGGACAGTATATAAGTTATTAATTTACCAAATTTTAAAAAAATTCTATTTGATGTTACTATTTTTTTTTTTTTTTAAATTCGCTAATTTCCCTTTTATTTCAACAAAAATAGCAGAGTTTTACATTTCATTTTTCAGTCTTATATGGCCGGTGACCCCCAATTTTTATTTCATTTTTTTGTATGCTATAATTACAAAGGGTAAAATCATGAAAATATCAGAAAATTCTATCTGACAGATTTTAGACCCCCGTACTACCGTAAAATCTATGAGATGAATTACAACAGCAATGGAATATTTAATGTATACTTTTCTTATAACCAAAGCTCTGAAAATGGAAAACAATTAAAACTACAGGAATATAAAAAAAATGCATTACTTTAAACAGATAAATTGGAAGTGAAGCTCCGGAAACTAATATTTTTACCAAATTTGTAATTCCTATTCAGTATTTGTGATATTAATCCTTGACCTACTGAGTTCGAGTCAGTAGGTGTCTTCCTTTTATGCTTTCAAATGTGTAAGTTTTATTCTATGTGTGACATCCAGTATATCGAAGGTATTATGATGATAAACGTATTTGATGAAAATCTGCTTAAGGCAAATTTTTTCTTGGAATAACAACATATTTTGGACTGCTAAAACTACAGCTTGAAATCCACATATTTAAAAAAACGCAATATAAAAGGAAAAGTATGCTGCGATGAAAAACAGGTGTGTAGTATGCTTGATTTTCTAATTGATAATATATTTGTCACATTTGGAGGTGCTTTTTATCAATAGCAAGAAGTTGGCATTCAAATGGGCACTAATTGTGCTCCTCTACTCGCAGACTTGTTTTTATTCTTACGAGACTGAATTTCTGGAAAGGACTCGTAAAATATCATGAAATAAAAGAGGCTAGATCCTTCAATCTCACTAATAGATATATTGGTATCCATCAATAACGCATCTTTTGCTAAGTGGATGCGGTTAATATATCCACCAGAACTAGAGATAAAGGAAACGACTGAAACCACTACATCTACATCTTTTTTGGACTTACATCTCGAATTTGACGAAAATGGTCATGTCAGTACTAAAATTTACGAAAAAAAGGGTAGCTTTTCATATTAAACAACGCAGAAGAATACCGAAGGAACAAGGGAAGCGATGACTACAAAAATCGAAGTCCAAAGACATGGCAAAAACGGTAACAGATAAAAACAAAGACAAAACAAGGACGTGAGACAGCTACAATGCACGGAAATAAAAAGATAACATTACGAACTAAGGTACTCATAGTGTGAACTCCCAAGAAAACCGGGAGTGACATCAGGTGTTCCGGAAGGGTTAGCACGTCCTGCCCCGCTAACGACACCCGTCACACTATCAGTGAGGCATATATTTTTGAAAGATCTGTTAGGGAAATTATCAATTTCCCTAACATGGACAGTAACAATCCAGCTTCTTCTGCTTACGGAGTGTTTGTTTCACAGTTGATTCGTTACGCGAGAACTAGCACAAATTATACAGACTTTCTCATTAGACATAGTAATCTGCGTGATCGCCTCATTAATTAAGGCTTGAAAAATTCCGTCTCATACGATCATTAAAAAATTTCTTTAATAGATATAAGTCCCTTGTGCAAAAGTTTCGGTCCGAACTCTGATTCAAGATTCTTTTTCCTGAGTACTGGAATGATTATGTCTTTAAACTGTCTACGTCGTTTCAAAAGCAATTGCTCGGACACTACCGCATTGGAAGGGAAGGTTTCACATGCCATAAAACCAGTTGAATTGAATTAAACATATTTTATTTGCTAAAAACATTACCAATTGGGATTTGGCACAAGTTTTTACAACATTATTTACAGCCCGTTCCCTAAAACCGGTTTAACCCACCATTTCTTTTGAAATGCCTGTACTAAGTCAGGACCATTGCGGTCGACAATTTTTTCGGTAGTTTCCACCTAATTTGACTTTTTGTCTCATGGACTGCGGCTCTTGACAACTCTGTTCGGTAATTTTGTTATTACCCCCATCTACAGGGATACTCACAAGTATTTTATGGACACCTTTATTGTTTTAACACAAAGTTTCTGTCAGAATTTTAGTTAAACCAAGAAGTGACTCTGTGAACATACACTTTGTCTATTTTGGTATTAGCTTTGTAAAACTTATTGTCTCTAACGGAAAAACAATTGTCGTTATTATCACAGTTAGTGATAACCGAACCGCCAGGTGAAAATGAACAATCCAAGGACAATTGCAATATTGGAAAAACAAAAAACGATGACATAACACGAGTACAGCAGAGAAAAGAAAAATGAAGACACACACACACATACAAAGATGAACAACACGGACCCAATAAAAACCATGATTGGCGTCAGTTACACCGGTAGAGTAAGCACCTAAAGCTTCTTTTAAGACAGCCGCCGTATTGAACATAAAAAAAATTCAGAAGTAAAGCCCAATCCGGTAGAAGAAGCCACATCAAATCTATTTAAGGGAAATATCTGTCGTCATCTGGGAAACAGATATCCTATAGCGTCCACAAGATGGTGATTTCGATCGTAAAACTTCTGGAGCAACCTGGCTCTATCAAGGAAGCAACTGTATAGACCACATTAGAAATAGATTTGGATGTTTTAATTTTGTTTTTCCATCGGTTGCTGTTGCTGTAAAATAGCCTTTTTATGCTTAGGATGTTCACCAGTTCATTTATCAATTGCTTTGAACAAAATCAGATATTAATATATTTCACAAAATACTGAAAATAAGAGACATTCCATGTGCTTTGCATTATTTTTTTTTTTTTTTTTATTATTATTATTATTTTTTTTTTTGTATTTTTACATGATGCAGGTTTTGTGTTTCATTGCCTATCGCATACATTATGTGCTGTATTTTTCATTGTCTTATAATGGTCAAATGTAGAATCGACCTATAATTTCCACCTTTCAAATTTAGTTCCCCCTACAACAAATTCACATACGGTATAATATTCTGACCTTGTGCTTTCCAGAATTTGTTTCTATAAAACATGATGATCAAATACCAGTTTGTGAGAAAATATTAACATATCTGTGTGGATATTTCTATTATTACGCTTGCATCCCATTTTACATTTCAGATGAGAAGCTGACTGACATGCCGTATTATATCTATATAATAGGTGGCGTTATAATTCTTGTCTTGATGATGTTAGTTGCGGTTGCAATCTTTGTCGTTTATAAATGTGTTAAATCAAACTCAGATAAACAAGTTTTCTGTTGTTGTCAAAAGAAGCATAAATATATAGATAATAAAGAAATATATGACCTGAGTTGTAAAGAAAACCTACTTCCTCTATCGCAGTTGAAAAGAGATAAAGATTGTGATGAATTCGGGAAGCTATCTCATCAGATATTGCCTTCAAATGGAAACAACGCAACGAATATTATTTGGTGCAGAGAAAGCATACTTCAAGCTGTATCTGAAAATCTTTTAAACATAAAAGAGTTCAGCCATGACGAAAAGTTAAAAAAAAATAGATATTCATCAAAAAGGAACTATTCATTATAGATAAAAAAATGTAATGGAAGATCAGATCAATGACATGGTATTTGTACATAAGTTTATGGCATTGCTCTGTATTTAACTGATTTTGGCTTTTCATTAAGATCTTTTTGGTTATTTCTTCTCTATCAGATTTTTCATGTATTTGGTTTTCCAAATCAGATGATTACGGAAGCATGGAGGGGACATGTGAATTTTTTTTTCTATCTCGTTCCCACGATATACTAAGTCGTGGCTACGAGAATGCTATGTCGTGGCCACGAGTTACTATCTCGTTCCAGCGACTCTCGTTCCCACGACTTACTAAGTCGTGGCCATGAGATAGCTATGTCGTGACCACGAGATACTATCTCGTTCCCACGACATACTAACTCGTGGCCACGATATACTAAGTCGTGACCGGATACTAATTCGTGGCAACGAGATACTTATAGTTATCTCATGGCCACGACTTATTATGTCGTAGGACAACATAGTATGTCGTGGGAGCGAGATAGTATCTCCTGGCCACGACTTAGTATGTCGTGGGCACGAGTTAGCTATCTCGTGGCCACGACATATTATCTAGACTGTGGATAGTACCTCGATACTGACCCGAAATCCGATTTTATTTTGAGACTTGTTACTATAAATTAAAAAAAAATGTTTAAAACAAAAGAATATCTCCCTCTTGCATAGCTCTTTCTTTCACTGATTTTGGGCTTTTTATTTATATCTTTTTTGTCTATTATTATTATTATAAATTTTCACATTTTTGGTTTATGCTTTTCCAAATCTTTTGCCTTGATCTTCACTAGAAAAGACATCCATTGTCGAAATGGCCATATGCAGAAACTGAATTTACAGGTATTTTACGGTATTTTTCTTTATACACACATGTATTAATTATATAAGCTAAAATCTTTTTATACACTTACTGAAATAACGTTTTGATCATGTTGTATTGTTTTTGACCATACGTTAAGCCTTTCAGTCTTTCAAGTGATTACATTTTACACATTTATTTGTTTATTCGTTTTATTTATGTTCATTCAAATTTGTATGTTTTTAAGTTTCAATATATCGTTTTTGTTAGAATATATCTCATATGTTGAATTCTTAATAAAATTGCTTTACATTGTCACCTCTGCAATTCATTTATATCGGTTCCGATATATCTTAACATGTTGTAAGTTGATGGCCTTGCTAAAAATGCAGTCCTTCGTGGCAATTTTATGTCATGCATCCTGTACTTCCATATATGAACTTTGCACAAGTCAGGGCTATACAAAATTGAGTTCAAGAGGATAAATCAAGTTTTTTGTTCAGGATAATATACATGTATTACACTTATTTTGGCTTAGGTAATTTATAAGTTACTTTAAGTCCATAAAATGGCTGAATTGTATGACATTTAAAGTAAAAATAATGTTTGTGTGCTTTCTAAGGTATAATCACTTGTGTAACCTCTTGTGCTTGATTTTTAGTGAATGCTTTACAACACAAATATAGTCTACTAGAAAATAAGATTTCTTATGCTTGGTGGCGTGTATCGATCCAAAAATATTGCATGGTTTGAAAAGAGACAGGAAGTTTATAAAACATCTTACTGAGATTGCATCAAGTTTAGTTTCTACAGAAGTCCATTTCGACAACTTATGTCTCTTAAGTGCAGGTCAAAGTCAAACATTTTGAAGAAACATAATATGTACCCTAGTTATAGTTGGAACATTAATTTGCACCCTTGTTATAGAGTGTTGACCCCTCTTTCAGTTACGTTTCTTGTCAAATAATTTTCGTCCGACAAATATACCTGCAGTCACGTTTTTTGTATAATTTTTTTATGTATGAATTAGATTTTCCTTTAAACTGTGAATTCATACCATCAAAAATAATGGATGTAACATGTGCTATAAAACATTTAATTAATACTATTTACATGGTTGTATTTAACGCCTCATTGTTTTAAAGCAACATGTTAATATTGGTTTACTAAGGTTTATTTTGTTGAATTTATATATTTCTTTCTCATTACAATATGGTTATATGAATTCAACACTTGGTTATTGACGGAATGTGACGTATAACCGGGAGTCTATCAGAGTAGAATGATGTGATAAAGGTTTCATTCACCAGGTTAACCCCATCAGGAAAAAACTTGATACTTAAAGGTATGTTCTTATATTTCTTTTGCATACTAAGTTTTTATTGGTTTTTTTTTTTTTTTTTTTTTTGATATTTTAAAAAGTTTTTAACATGATCTTCAGATACAAACTTTCGAACAGTAGATATTTTTCTGATTCAAAACTGAACTCTTTCTTAGTTTTTATGGAAACAACCTTTTTGACAACTGTCTTTTTTATATTCACAGAGACTTGGCAACATAATGAAAGCGTTGCTGCTATTCTGCTTTTTACAGCTTGGGTCTACGGTTTTAAGTTGTAGTTGTCCACCTGAACACACTCAAGAACAGTTTTGTGGAGCACATTTTGGTATGCATACTTGTAATTAAGGACTACTGCAAAAAAATCAGTACTCTGAATTTTGTATTTCATCAGTGATAGATGAACATTTACCAGCCTCTTTTTCATCAGCAAGTCTTTAAATTTTTCTATTCATAGAGCCACATTTATGCTCAAGAGGGCTGATGGCATGAAAAAATACAATTAAAAATACATTGCACAATAAGAAAAGACAAAAAAGGGTAATTTGTCCAGTCTGGGAGTCCACTTTCCACAGTATTAATGACTTTAAACAAATGGAGCAACATACTACATGCATTCAAAAGACGACAAAAGCCACCATAAAATCTTCAATGAAAGGCGAGGAAACCCCACACCCAACGGCAGGTCGGAGTCGGCCCCAAATAAAGAGTAATTAAGTTCAGCGAAATAAACATCATCCTAGACTCCTATAGACATAAAGTAAACTAACTAGAGAACAGACAAGACACACAAAGGCTTAATAAATTTCCTGACTTAGGACAGGCGCAAACCTGTTGCGGGGGGTTAAACTAGTTTTATTGGGCCTAACCTTCCGCTTAGCTAATGTGATAAATAAATATACAACAGTAACAACAGTAAAATTCAGTTAGCAACACGACTGAGTCAATTGTGAAAAATTAAACTGAAAGAACTAAATATACGGACATAAACATGAAATCACAAAATACTACAAGCAGTTAACTGACATGCCAGCTTCAGACCTATTACCAACTGACAAATTAAGTTATGTACCCTCAGTATACAGCTTCGACAAAGATCCCTTCCTGTGAGGAGTTTAGAATAATGATTTCATGCATATACCGGAATACATAACCCGTGTCCATGCAATACAGATTTTAGAAATTTAGAATGTGTTTAGTTAAAATGCAAAGACCCTATCAAAAAATTAAGAAATAATTCATGGGCGCCGGTGGTTTATTGGAGATTTACATATGAGTGACCATTATTTTCGTTAATATTTTACCAAGAGCGTAGAGTAGCGAGGGGTAAAATAAACGAAAATAATGGACCCCCATATGTAAATCGACTACAAACCACCGGCGAACATGAATTATTTCGATTCTAATATGACATTTAATGATCTGGACGGACCTATAGTGTATACGCAAATGACAGCCATTACATAAGATTTACTGACGTTTTTGTGCACAAGACATAGTATGACGTCTTCTGTTTCAGCGTAAAGATTGAAGTCGGTCATAATGTTATTGGAGATTTTCATATGGCTGGTCGTCATGGTTTCCATTGTTCTCATATAAGAATCAATGTCAATACCAAAGAAGGCCATATGTAATGACTTAAAGTGAAAGTCCGCAAAATTATGGAAAAGTGAATATTAATTCCTTATATAGTTCTGACACACATGACATATTTCGTTTTTGCATTTTAATTCATTGTTGCAAAAAAAACGCATTTTATTAACAAAATGTCTAGTCATGGAGGGTCACGTGACATTGTGCAGAGGGTGTTCTGTGTACTGACATCAAGTTATAACCAACGAGTACCGCTAAAAGGCGTATGTCAACAACAATCACTAACGATATGACAAAACTTCATTATTGCATTTTCAAAAAAATCGCCGTTCGACTCTTGACTTACATATATTTTTGCTTATTTTGCGTAAAAGATTCTTAACATTCTTTTAAATCTATGTTGTTTTCAGTTTCTACATCAAGCAATAATAACGGGCTAGGCAGTACAATATTTTATAAACATTTTACGTGCCTGTCTACTGTGACAATAATTGTCAAAACGAAGGCGATACAATGTTTGATATTTAGAATTGCGTTTATACCTATATTTATGTACCATTCTGTGAATTTGCCTGATTACACTTTCTTTACCTGTCGGGTCATCAACTTGTTACATTATTCATGATTTAGAAGTGCAGGGGTGTTTATTTGTGTAGACGCCCGTGTAGAAATTCCACTTCCAACAAACACGAAAATATCCATTTTTTCTGCTGCACCTATCTATTATACTTCAATGAAAACTAAATAATAAAAAAATGAACATGATCATCGTAATTAGATCACCGCCAGGTGTACTGTTGTGTCCAATCTCTGGTACACATATTTTGTTTGTATTTTTTCTTGATATGCAGACAGGTGGAGATGCCGTCTCGATTCTGAATGTTTTGAAAATAAATGTTGACAAGTTTACACTACAATGGCTCTGCATACCTCGAATGATTCTTTATTTGGGTATGAGAAAAACATCGGCTATTACACAATGCAGGTGACTAGATACCTGAACATCCTCCAAGGCAGGTAAACTCTGACATTGTGATGTTTATTAAAACCAAAACGTAAATATAAATGAAAGAAAGAAAAAAAAACGTTTTACAAATAGCAAGTAAAAATATAAGTCATTTGTTCAGAGAACAAATGTATGTCTACCCGAAGAAAATTTTTAGCAAAGTCTCGTAATAAGTGTTTTGGCTTGATGAAACAGAAAAATTTTCTTCATTACATGTCATCAGCCATCTCTTACAGTTTACGAGTTAAATCATTGAAAAAAAAAAATTAAATCGTTAACAAAATTGTATTTTGTAAAACTGAACATTTT
>MJUU01021176.1:17855-38813 GCA_002080025.1 Modiolus philippinarum | reverse complement strand
GTCAGGTGAGCGATTCAGGCTCAGTGTCTGAGCCTCTAGTTTTAAATGAAGATTCTAAGGTATTTCACCCCCCCCCCCCCAAAAAAAATAAATAAAAGAAAAAATAAAATAAAATAAAAAAAGGAGCTACAGACAATCATAAAAATATTTTATATAGATATTTAATTTTTACTTTGGTTTCAGTATAATAATATGCCCATTTTTGCACATTCAATCTTTCAAAACTGTTCCCAAACCAAGGGGAATAATTGCATTCAAATAGCTGCTTCTGTACCTTGACTTCATGTTTATTAGGTATATTCAGTGCTGCCAAGTTTTTGTGACGCAAATATGTGATTTACCAAAAACATCAATGATCAAGGGGAAAAAAGAAAAGATTAAAGGGATATGCTGAAAATTTTCCTAAAAAATTCATGATTCTCGTGCATATTGTGTGAGAGTTGGCAGGCCTGATATATTGTGTACTCCACAGTTACATTCTTGTGTTTCATGGCTTTACATTGTATAACACTAAACATCATATATGTTAAGATATATTGGTTGTTGTGTAAATACATATGTACTAATACATAGTGGTTGTATTTTTTTTATGTATTGCCCCTGTTCGTGTCATCTTCACATGGTGCAGTATCCACACATGGGGATCACTAGTGTATTGTTTTGCCTCTATCATATTCTGTCTGTCTGTCATATACTGCTCCATGGATTTGGTTTTTTTCTTCAAATTAATGGACTTTCTTATTTAAGCTTATTTTTCAAATTATGTTTAAGAACAAGTACTCCAGACTTGTAGGACCTCTTCAATATAAATTGCAGATGTATATCATTTTTCTCTTTTTTTTTCATGGCTTTAACAAACACAGGAATTCTTCAGTTCATATATTGTGAGATGACACTGTTCCATTTGAAAGTCCACATTATTTCTGATAATATTTTTAGCCCCTCCCCCCATTTAATAAACAGAAATATATATTCAATGTTAAAATTTTTACATATGTTGTGTAGTATTTAGATCAAGTAAATTTGAGTGTTTTCAAGTGGAAGGAAATGCACTTGTAATATTTAAGTTCAAGTGTATGCATATGTCAGTGGTTTTGTCCTTTTAGAATTTGTAGATTATTATTATTTATAACTTTTACACATGTTATCAATGTATTTTAATTGATTAACTCATTTAATCTAGTGTCACAAATTTAGAGTTTTATCTAACTTATTGTTTAAAGGGGCACATTGCATTTGCGCCAATTTTTGAAAAGTGTGGTATTTCATTTGCGCCACAAGCTTGTATTTCATTTGCGCCACAAGCTTGTATTTCATTTGCGCCATTTCTCAGGTAACAATTTTACAGGTAAATTTTCAGGTAATAGGATTGATTGATTGATTGAATATTGTTTAACGTCTACTCAGCAATATTTCAGCTATATCAAGACGAGAACAAGTTTGTTGATAAATAATCACTTTGGGGTATGGAAAGGGCCATGGGACGGGAAATTCTGACTGCCACTTGAAAAGTAGGGTGACATCGTCAAGGGCCGGGAATTTAGCCTTGTAGCTGATCACCTACGGACCACCCCCAAAAGAGCTTGCTACAAGGGTTCTTTAACGTGCAGGAAGCGTGGCATTTCTCCCAACACGTGGACCTGAGTTTACATCCCATCCGAAAGATGGGTTGTGTATTTATTAATCCCGCACAACCACGGAATGGGTCCTATTTCTATATCCCGGGACCCTCGGGGTCAGCCTCCGTTTAGGAGGGGTCACACCCCGCAAGCCGGAGATACTGGGTCCTATTTCTATATCCCGGGGTTCCCTCGGGGTCCTCTGTTAGGATGGCTCATACTCCAAGCTCAGAGGATGCTGCGGGCCTATTCTTCAGCCGGGACCGCGCACGGCGGCAGGTAATAGGAAGTGGAAGCAATATTTAAGATTTTAATATTGGATATTTCACTGGAAAATATTTAAAAATATATTATTTAATATTAAATATTTAACATATCAAATATATCTAAAATTTCACTTCACTGGTTCGTTTAGATCATATCAGTTTCATCCAGATCAAACAGGTTAAGCGGGGGATGTTGAAACTAAATGCTTCTCATTTATTTTCATTGGTTCTGTATTTTTTTCCTTATAAATAGTTTTGGTACTCTGAACCTTTAAAGATGATTGATTGTACATTGTTACGAATGGGGGTAATAACAAAATTACCGAATAGAATTGTCAAGAGCCGAAATCCAAAGGACAGAAAGACAATAGCGTTTAGGTAAAATATCTTGTTCGAAATCTTACTTCAAACTCTCCGCAATGAGCAAGTAATGCTGGCGAACAGAAGAAGGAAATACAAGTTTTGAATACAAGTAAAAGTATAAAATGTTAAAGTATTTTTACTTATTTCTATACTATTTACCTGTATTTGGCGCAAATGTAAAGTTTTTAATTTTGCGCACATGAAGTACAGTTTGTGGCGCAAATGAAATATTTTTTTGGCGCAAATGAAATACTAATTGGCGCAAATGCAATGCACCGGTTTAAAGTTTTAAAGAAAATTTAAACATGGTTATAAAAATATAAAATAATAAAAAAAAAAAAATAGTAAAAATGTAAAATAAGATAAATTGAAAAAAATTAAAAATGACAAAAATAGAACACTACAACTGTACAAGATGGTTGTATAAGGAATATATAAAATTTCCAGATTAGCTGTTTTTTCCTGCAATTTTTTTTATAAGTCAGACGGGGAAGGCAGTAAATTTAAATGTAAACTGAAGTTTCGTATAATATGAATTTATGTGTTTCAAACTTAACTTTAATTAAACTGATCATTACAGATTTTTAAGTCTTCCAATCGAAGTGTTGTGGAGACTGTTATTGTTTGTGATTATTTTTGTTGAATAACTCTCTACCAATTTCTTGCCTATTTAGTAATATGGAATTATAAACTAATTATATTATTTGCCCCCTATTTTTAGCCGAGTTGCGACAAAGTCGAACTCGGCTTATAATTTGATGAATGGTGTCTGGGCGATCGGGCGTCTGGACGTCCGGGCGTCAACTTTTTTTCCGCATGATATCTTGAGAACCACATGTCATATCTAAATGAAACTTGGCACAGACATGGGATATGATTAGAGGAAGATCCCTAATGATTTTGAGGTTTGTGCAACAAAGGTCAAGGTCACAAATTCTAAAAATAGAACAAAAATTTGACTTATTCGATCCCACACAATATCTCCAGAACCACATTACACATCCAAATGAAACTTGGCATAGACATGAGTTATGATTAGAGGAGGAACCCTTATGATTTTTAGGTCTGTGCAACAAAGGTCAAGGTCACAACTTCTAAAAATGTAACAAAAATTAAACATTTCAATAAAGCCTAAAATAACATGTTCGGTATTATTTGATAACAAAAATAGCTAAAAAAAATTTTACTGTTCATACAAAAGTAGTTTTTATATTACAAGAACATGTAAATTCATTTTATAGTTCTAATTATGTTCACCAACACACTTTTTTGGGGGTGTCAACAACTTAAAAATTAGATAGAATGAAAAGTCAGAATTAAAAAAAGGGAGGTAATAAAACTAAGGGAGGTAATTAATTTAATATGAAGACGTGTTCAATATTACTAAAAGTTTTTTGCAATGTCCAGTAAAAATAAATTGTTAGATGAAAAAAAAAATACATTTATGTATTCTGATTTTTTGTAAATTATTAGCTCACCTGGCCAAGGCCATGTGAGCTTTTGCCATCACTCGGCGTCCGTCGTCCGTCCGTTAACTTTTATTCAAAGATCTCCTCTGAAACTGCTGGGCCAATACTAACCAAACTTGGCCTGAATCATCACCAGGGTATGCTCTTTCAAGTTTATGATTTTTATGTCAGTAGACCAAACAACATGGCCGCTGTTACTAAAAATAGAACATAGGGGTAAATTGCTGTTTTTTGCAAATAACTCGAAAACGGTTACAGATATCAAAAATCTGACATTGTGTAAAAATGATCAGCATGATGAGATCTACCCGCCCTGCAATTTTGAAGAATATCCGATAACCCATCTTGGAGTTATTGCCCTTTTCCGTGAAATTTTCGTTTTTTTGTTACTTTTAGTCTTATATATTGAAAATGGTAGAAGATAGAAGTGAAGTTTAAATTACAAAAATGGTCAGCATAGTAAGATCCACATTTCCTGCAAGTTTGAAGAAAATATGACGACCCACATAGGAGTTATGACCCCTTTTTCTTTGAATTTTCACGATTTTTTAACATTTTTACTTTTATTTCAAAAACTGTTTGANTGAGCTTTTCCAGGACTACAATTTCTACATATGTCCAGCAGATTAGCATCTCATCCAAGATGGCCGCCACTAGGGAACATAGTTTAACATAGGACCCTATGGGAAATGCATTCAAAGATCTTCTCCTCTGAAACCACTGAGCCAATGTGGACCAAATTTTGTCACAATAGTCCTCAGGTGGTCCCCTTTAAAGTTTGTGATTTTTGTGGTTGTACCTTATCCAAGATGGCCGCCAGCGGGGAACATAGTTTAACATAGGGACCCTATGGGAAATACATTCAAAGATCTTTTCTCCTGAAACCAATATAAGCCAATAGGAACCAAACTTGGATACAATTGTCCTTGGCTGGTCCCCTTTAAAGTTTGTGATTTTTATGTTCGTACCTCATCCAAGATGGTCGTCAGCACAGGACATAGTTTAACATAGGACCCTATTGGAAATGTATTCAAAGATCTTCTTCTCTGAAACTACTGAGCCAATTGGAACCAAACTTGATCACAATAGTCTTTAGGAGGTCCCCTTGAAAGTATGTGATTTTTATGTTCATACTTCAATGAAGGTGGCTGCCAGCAGAGAACATAGTTTCACATAGGGATCCTATTGGAAATGCATCCAAAGATTTTCTCCTCTGAAACTACCAAGCCAAATTCAACCAAACTTGGTCACAAAAGTCCTTGGCTTGTCCCCTTCAAAGTTTGTGATTTTGACGTTCGTACCTCATCCAAGATGGCCGCCAGCGTGGAAAATAGTTTAATGTAGGGACCCTATGGGAAATGCATTCACATGTCTTCTCCTCTGAACCTACTGAGCCAATTGGAACCAAGTTTGGTTACGATTGTCTTTGGGTATTCCCTTTCAAAGTTTTTAATTTTTATGTTTGTAACTCATCCAAGATTGAAAATGTAACATCTGGTGAACTGATTTATAGTATGAATGAGTGGTCTCATCGTGACAATGAATAAAACCAGTCACCAGGTGAGCGATACAGGCTCATGTGAGCCTCTAGTTGATTTCAGCAATACATATTACCTGAAGTATAAGGGGAACCCCTGCTCAATTTTTTTTGAACGGTGGTCTGAAATGGGTTGTAATGGATAGTGGAGCTTTCAGTTGCAATGGAAACCAAACCAGAACACTGAATCTTTGAAAAAAAAGTGTTCTGCTACATATTTTCAGTCACATTACAAATTAGATTATAAGGGGAACCCCTACCAATTTTTTTTTTATGAAAGGGGGACTCGGAATGTTTTGATTTCAGTAATACATATAACCTGAATGTTTTGATTTCAGCAATACATATTACCCAATTTTTTTTTTGGATGGTGGTCTGAAATGGGTTGTAATGGGTAGTGGAGCTTTTAGTTGCCATGGAAACCAAACCAGAACACTGAATCTTTCAAAAAAAAATTATGCTTCACAATTTCTGAAATATGTATAAACTAGATTATAAGGGGAACCCCTGCCATTTTTTTTCTTTTGAAAAGGAGGGGGGGGGGCTTGGAATGTTTTGATTGCAGTAATATATATGTAACCTGGATTATAAGGGGAACCCCTGCCCAAATTTTTTTTGAATGTTGGTCTGAAATGTGTTTTAATGGATAGTGGAGCTTTAAGTTGCCATGGAAACCAAACCAGAAGATTGAATCTTAGAAAAATAGTATTCTGCTACATATTTTTCTTCGCAATTTTAGATATTTGTATAAACTAGATTATAAGGGGAGCCCCTGCCAAATCTTTATTTTGAAAGGGGGACTTGGATGGTTTTAAAACTGATTTCAGCAATATGTATAACCTGGATTATAAGGGGAACCCCTGCCCAAATTTTTTTTGGATGGTGGTCTGAAATGGGTTGTAATGGGTAGTGGAGCTTTTAGTTGCCATGGAAACCAAACCAGAACACTGAATCTTTCCAAAAAAAAATTATGCTTCACAATTTCTGAAATATGTATAAACTAGATTATAAGGGGAACTCCTGCCATTTTTTTCTTTTGAAAAGGGGGGGGCTTGGAATGTTTTGATTTCAGCAATATGTATGTAACCTGGATTATAAGGGAACCCCTGCCCAAAATTTTTTTGAGAGGTGGTCTGAAATAAGTTGCAATGGATAGTGGAGATTTTCAATGGTTGCTATGTACAGTAGTCCCCCTCTTATAAGGCCACCTTATTTGCAGCATAAAGTTGGCCTTATAAGAGGGGTGGCCTTTAATTTAGTGGGAACATTTTTATAGATGCATGATCAAGCTAGGTAGTCCACCACAATGTATGTGAGGCAAGCCTACATTGTGTTACCATTTTAGTTCAGTATGTTTCACATGAGTGAATAATCATTATTCATTGTTACATATAGAATTGCATTATATATATATTCCTTGTCCATGATTTATTTTTGTTATCAATATTTTATTTATTTTATTTCATTATAAGTAAATGTAAAATCATCAACACAGTTTATGTATTTGTAAATTGGTTATTAACATTATTATTATTTTCAAATTTATCTAAATGCTAATTAAAATTACATACTGCACTTTAGTTTTACAGAGCCCTTAATTATTTCTGTTTATTCTTTGTTTTTTGTTTACCTGTGCTTGGAAATAAATAAATTTGATTAATTCTTTAAAATTAAAATGATTCACACAAAGTCATTGAATTATACAATAAATTTCCTTTGTTAATTCCCTTAATTGAGTGGCAGGTAACCTGTGATGAGCTTGTAATGTTAATTAACATTTTATTGTTAAAACAACATACAAGCTGAGATGTCAAAAATAAGTAAATAATATGTTTGGATTATCTCCCTTACGCTATTATCTCCCTTACCGGAAGCACTTCCTGTTCAATTGTTTACATAATTTGGCCTTTGAAAAGGGGGAATTTGGACCATTTAGGGACAGAATATGTGGCCGCTGGTCGCGTCAGAGGGGTGGCCGTCGGCGAGGGGTCAATTTGCACTGAAAACAGTTAATGCATGAGGTTTCTGGCCTTAAGGAAGGGGTGGCCTTTGGTGAGGGGGGCCTCTCAAGAGAGGGACTACTGTATACCAAACTACAAAACTGAAATTATTAGAAAGAAGGTATTCTGATACACACTTTCAATTTCAGCAATAATAAAATAAAAAACTAGACTTTAAGGGAGAACCCCTGCCCAAAGTTTTTTTTTGGAAAGGAAATTGGAATGTTTTGACTTTTAGTCAAGTTAGGACAAAGTCAAACTTCCTCAAAAGTTCCATTATAAATCTCTGATTGAAATAAAAGAATTTATATGCTGATATGCAACTATTTGCTTATCTGATGATGTAATCATGAAAATAACAAATGTTCGCAACTCGGCTCTCGCACCTTTGGTGCATTTCTGATTTTTAAGGCAGGTTCTCTGCCTTCTAGCTGTTAGGTAAAGCCATCTTGAAAAAAGTCTGTTTCAACCAGACTCTTACATTAAGGAGACTACTTTGTATGAAAAGAATCCGAATGATCCAGACTATCGTTAAAAACGCGTACGGCTTACCAGTTATTCATACGAAGGCACAAAAAATAATCCATTCATGTGGCGATACAGTGTCCATTTCATGATCAACTACATTGTTTTATGTGTTTATTGTATTTATTTAATATCTTTTAAGAGATACTTTCCTTTTTTTAATCTCAGAGGACTTAAACTGACATTCGAAATTCACGATTCGGTTCATTCATAAAAATTTCCTGTGGCGCGCTATGATTTTACAAGTTTTTATTAATGGATACATAGTAACTTCTACTTTCGCTGTTCTTACTCGTAAAAATGGATGTATTTCTGAATACTTTGAAACTTTTAATGGTTACACTGACGTACTCTACCTTAAAAAAGGATCAATCAAACCGTAGCTTCGTTTTCTTGTTTGTTTTGTCCCAACAGGTGGCGCGTTGTTTTGTTTTATTAATGGCCAACTTAATTACGCCTGCATGACATACGCTGTGGTTAATAAGGGTTAAATAAGTTTCAAAATAATCCGAAATTACAACAAATGTTCTTTATGGAATACTTCAAATACATTAAAACTTTAGAATAATTCAACTATGTCAACAATGAAGCACGGAAGGTTTAAACTTGATCTCCAACGGCGTTCCTAATCACAAGTGTAGTCAAGTACAACACTTGTACTGGATCACACGGAACCATCATGAAGGTCCCAAGCTGTCACTGATTTGTTACAACAGGAGGAAGCGCTCGCATGCTGAATTTTCATCATTTGCGGTGATTCCTTCTTTTGTAGTAATTCATTTTTCACGTTGTGTTGAAACAGAGATGAAATCTGTTAGTATACTGCGCCAAGAACACGTTCATGAAGGCAAGACGTTGTCATCCGTCATATCGACATATGGTAGTCAGATATAAGAAAACACTCCATGCTAGATCACGAAACGTCAGTTGAAAACTCGTGAGGGTCCTGATAAAACTATAATACGTAATTATTTCATAGTAGATCTAGTTCTAACCTTAAAAAAATTAAAAGTGGCTAAAAGCATTTCGGCTTCCCATGATCCAGTGCTTTGATCCAACAGATGTAGATAAAAACCTGGGATAAAAAATACAAATATTCAATTCCCTACCAGAGACCCATCATAAGAAGAAGTCTGCAACCCATTCAATATGTTTTAAAGGTGTTGTGCCCAGATAATGCCACAATGACTTGCTTCGGCCTAGAAAAAAAAGTTTGATAGTAAACAAAAGTATTTTTCTTGGCTGGGAGCAAGTCCCACTCCCTGTGATAAGGCCGTTATCAGTAAAATCCTCTACAGGTGGTTCCTTCAGATCTCGTGCTAGTGAATATTAATGTAATCATGAAAACAAGTAATTGTTTTAATCACAATAGTCATCAAAGTGATAACAGGGCAAAATTAGAAATATCAACATTTATCAAGCCACCGAGTGTAAAACTTGTTTGAAATACTTACATGTACCAACACAGAGGGTTACAAAGCAATGGAATGTAAATAGAGTTTTAAATATATCGCCAACAACCCATACAAAAACTGAAAAGACAACCCAAACCGGGAAGCTAAGGAAAACTTCGGATTTTAATTCTTGAAAAAATTACATGCCAACATTTCAGCAAGACAGTAATAATAACATGACTTCTGGGAGTACCCAGGAACCTGCCTTAACAGCATTTCATGCTTTGATTTTTAATGACACATTTTTTTTTTCAAATAAATTATTAGCTCAATGTAACTAAGATTTTAATGATGTTTATCTTACCTTTGCGATTCTTTGCCTGTAATGCCAGTACTAAGATAATTTCTATAAAATGATAATTCACTTTTTCTAGGGACCATAATAAACTTTTGGCGTCTGCTTGTAAATTATCAGATTTAAATTTGTCATTAGAGCATTGAAATAAGTAATTATGTTTCCTCTATACTAGTAGTACTTACAGATTTTTAGACAAAACCAAGTTTTGTAGTTTAGAATTCAGAATGCTTCAAAGGGTATAAAAGTTTGTGTTTAATTTACTAGAAATTTTAGCATGTTTAGTGTGTTCATGGTGTTTATAGGTGCTATAACACTCAAGTGAACTTGGAAACAGAAATTTGTAGAAAAAACATTTTTCTGTAACACTGATGTATAATTATCTCAGAAATATATTTTAACTAAATTATAGGGGAACCCCTGCCCAAATTGGAAGTTCAGTTGCCATAGAAACTAGACAAAGAAATGAAATTAAAAAAAAAAATGTTTTCTACTACTGTAACACTTAATTAATTTTGGCAGTAATGTATATTGGTTTAACCTTGCTGTAATCCTGGCTACTATAAGAATCTCTCTTCGAGCCACATTTTTATAACACGTTTCAAAATTAATGTTTAATAGCTCCTAGTGAAAGTTCGTAAAATATATCTGATGAGAATCTAAAAGTTATGATAGTTATAGTTATTTTTTTCACCAAATTTGTGTATTCTTAATATTTTCTGCCATGGATTTTGTTTTATGCAAGTTTTATGTTTGTCACTGGATAAAGTAAACAGAAGATAAATCACAAGGCTTTGACAATTCTTAACGATGAGCAGCTCACCGCAACAAATGTCAGGAGAGCTAATGTCATATCTCCAGCGTCAGTAAACAGAAGATAAATCACAAGGCTTTGACAATTCTTAACGATGAGCAGCTCACCGCAACAAATGTCAGGAGAGCTAATGTCATATCTCCAGCGTCAGTAAACAGAAGATAAATCACAACGCTTTGACAATTCTTAACGATGAACCCTTTATTTTATTAGCTCACCGGAACAAATGACCGAAGAGCTATTTCACATCTCCGGTGTCAGCGTTGTCAGCAAAAACTTTAACCTTGCTTGTGGAATGGAGACCTTGGGTGCTAGGATGTTGATATTTGGTATGTGACTGAGAGCTTTCTTGTTGTACCATATTTGTTGACATTTTGACCTTGACCTTGCCCTGAGGGCAATTGAGGGCAATTTTTAAAAACTTTAACTTTGCCTCTAGAAGGTAGGCTTTTAGTGTTATGGTGTTTATATTTGGTATGTAACTTCCTTATGATGAGAACTCTCTGGCGGTACCATATTAACAGAAATTTTGACCTTGACCTTGCCCTGAGGGCAATTATTAAAAAACTTTAACCTTGTCTCTAGAAGGTAGGCTTTAAGTGGTAGGGTGTTCATATTTGATATGTAACTTCCCTATGATGAAAGCTTTCTAGCAGTACCTGATATTTGTAGAAATTTTGACCTTGACCTTGCCCTGAGGGCAATTTTTAGAATAGTTTAACCTTGTCTCTAGAAGGTAGGCTTTTAGTGGTAGGAAGTTCATATTTGGCATATTACTTAATTACTCTGAGAACTTTCTGTTGGTACCATTATTTGTAGACATTATGAACTTGACACTGCCCTGAGGGCAATTTTTAAAAATTTTTGACATTTCTTCTAAAAGGTACAGGAAGTTGTAGGGTGTTTATATTTGGTATATGACTTTGTTATGATGATAGCATGGTGGCACCATATTATTAGACATTTTGACATTGACCTTGCACAACATTTCAATTGCAATAAAATTATTTCAAATTTATTGTGCAGTGAGGTCACACTAATCCCTGGCTAACTATGTTGTCTTCTGACAATTCTTGTTTAGTTATGCCTAGCAATCACATGTGGGCCTCCAGTTTTCTGCAGTTGATTTTTTTTTTGTTATTTATACATTGTATTTTACTGTGTGATATATTGATGTATACATTTCAACATGTTTTGGCAAATAAAGTAATAAAATATTTGATGTAGTGTCAGTTTATATAACTACGAAAAGAAATTTGGGAGATCATATGGTATGGCGAATTAAGTCATCAATTTTGTTGGTGTTGTTTTTCAGCTGTAGGCGTGTTAGGGTCATTGGTTTTGTTTGTTTGTAATGGCCCTTGACTATTAGTTTGTCAGGTCCATCTATTTGGTTGGTGGGGTCCTTTAGCTTTAGCTGTTGTATTCAGAATAACTTTAAATCTTCAGTCATTATGAAATTGCATGAAACAGTAGTAGTTTTGGGCATAACCGAGACACAAAATTCAGAGTAAAGTACCAAAAAGGGGGGGGGGGTGTTACATTTTTGTAAATGCAGATAAGTTTTTCAATTACAGTACTGTTTTATGTTGTTTTTTGTATAGGGTATATAGGAATCACCCTGTCTGTCTGTCCATCCGTTCTTCTGTCTACACTTCTTGTAACCACAACAAGTGACGGATTTGGATGAAATTTTACACAAAGGATGGACACTATATGGAGATGTGCATGAAGACATATAATTATAATCTGAAATCAGGAAGGGGAGATATTCCGACTTAGAGTTTTCATTGATTCCATCTTCACAGATTACCTTGTAAGCGCAACTCTTCTTAAACCACTTGAAGGATTTTGATGAAACTTTACACAAAGGAAGAACACTGTGCAAGAAGGAATATAATTATTATCCAAAACCAGAAAGTGGACTTTTCATGATCCCATCTTCATAGATTACCTTGTAAATACAACTCCTCTTAATTATATCCACTGGAGGGATTTGGATGAAACTTTACATTGGAACCTTAGTGAAAAGCTCTTTCTTGATGATTATATCATTAGTGTCCATACTTGTATTGTGTCCACACTTTTACTGTGTCTACAACCTGTATTGTTCCCCTCTACCTAAATTGTCCCTTTCCATATTGATTCAGCTAGGTAAAATGAGCAAGGGTATATAAATGACTGCCATTTGGTGACAACATTTGTTATCATCAAATTGTTATGTCAGTTTAAGCTATAAAAGCCTAAGTGGTAAAAAATGTATCGCTTTTACCAAGAAACCACCAAAATTTAAATATCTATAACATTTAAGCCAAGGTCAACCTTCAAACTTAATTTAGGGGAGATAATCACATCTTAAAATATTTTGATAGAAAAAACCATGGATTTAACATTTTTATTGTCAAATTTTATAATGTAGTATATTGTCAAAGAGACCAAGAATAATCATCATTGTCAATGGAATACAATTTCTCTAGATGAAAAAGGAAAGAAAAGGGGTAAATGTCAAGGAGACAACATCCCATCTCCTGCAGGTTAAAATAACCCAAACCAAAGCATCTAGGGGTCGATGCATATGGTCTTCAACACAGTGAGGAACCTCACACCATAAAGCAAGCTCTAAATGACCCCAGAAAGTAAAAAAAATAAATCAATGGAAATAAACCACATCCACAAGAATGTTCAACATGAAGCATGCAAGTCCTTGTAGGAAATTCAAAACACAGATAATATGAGTGTCAATAAGTGTGTCATGTTTCTAAATAATTATCATTGAGATAACAGTGGTAAAGTAAGTCTTATAGTTGTCAAAATACAAAAGAAGACTTCAAAGAGATATGGGCCAGATAAATGTTTTATTTTTACATTAAATTTAGATTTCATGATTTTTGAAATCAAGAAAGCAGTTGTGTTGAAAACCCCAAAGCTGAAACAGTACAAAACATCTCTGAAAATACTTGCCCATTTGGAAAAATAGTTGGTCACAATAGTCCTTTGTTGGTCACCTTTGAAAAATGTATTGGCAAGTCCACATTAGATCCAAAAATGGCCACCAGTAGGGAACATAGTTTAATGTCTGACACTATTGAAAGCATTCAAAGATCTTCTCTGAAGCCACAAAGCCAGTTGGAACCAAACTTGGTCATGCACAATAGTCCTTTAGTCATCCCCTTTAAAAAATATGTCTTGCAAGTCTGCACCTCATCCAAGATGACCATCAGCAGGGAACTGAGTTAACTTTGGACACTATGGGAAAACATATTCAAAGATCTTCTCCTCTGAAAATGCATGACCAAAATCAGAACCAAACTTGAGCACAATGGTCCTTAGATGGTACACTTTAAGAAAAAACTGACAGTAGGCTGCAACAACATCCAAAATCACTGCTAGTGCAGGGAACAGTTTAACTTAGTTGGATCATACAACATCAATGTCTAACAAACCTGAAAATGAGACTTTTAAACTTTGGGATTATTTTGACTGTACCCAGGTGAGGGATACAGACTCTTGAGATCCTCTTGTTATAGGATTATGGAATTTTGAATTTAAATTTTTTTTTATATGATCGCAGTTCTCAACAGTGGACACAACTCCTCAGAAACTGTTGTAAAGATTGTGTTAAAATTTTACAGGATTGTTACTAGATAATATCACACCACCATTTTGATTGAATACATTTTTAGCTCACCTGACCCAAAGGGTCAGTGTGAGCTTTTGCCATCACTTGGTGTCCGTTTTCGTCGTCTGTCCGTCCGTTAACTTTTCACATTTTCATCATCTTCTCTGAAACCACTGAAGCAAATTCAACCAAACTTTACAGGAATGATGTACTAAGGTCCTTTCAAAGATTGGTAATTTCCTTCCGATCTGATAAAAAACATGGTGGCCAGTGCAGAACTTAGGTTTAACATTGGACCCTATGGGAAAAATCACATTTTCATCTTCTCCTCTGAAACCACTGAAGCAAATTCAATTAAACTTTACAGGAATGATGTACTAAAGGTTCATAACAAAGATTGGTCATTTTGTTCCAATTTCGATAAAAAAGATGGCTGACGGCACCGAACTTATTTTAACATTGGACCCTATGGGAAAATCACATTTTTAACTTCTCCTATGAAACCACTGAAGCAAATTCAACCAAACTTAAAAGGAATGATTTACTGAAGGTCCTTAACTATGACTGCTCATTTTGTTCTGACCAGGAATGATGTACTAAAGGTCCATTACAAAGATTGGTCATTTCGTTTCGATCCGATAAAAAACATGGCCGCCAGCGCGGAACTTAGGTCCATAATAAAGATTGGTCATTTTGTTCCGATTCGATAAAAAAGATGGCTGCCGGCATCGAACTTAGTTTAACATTGGACCCTATGGGAAAATCACATTTTTATCTTCTCCTCTGAAACCAGTGAAGCAAATTCAACCAAACTTAAGAGGAATGATGTACTAAAGGTCCTTAACTAAGACTGCTCATTTTTTTCCCATCCGATAAAAAACATGGCCGCCAGCACAGAACTTAAGTTAAACATTGGACCCTATGGGAAAAATCACATTTTCATCTTCTCCTCTGAATCTTCTGAAGCAAATTCAATAAAACTTTATCGGAATGATGTACTAAAGGTCCTTTACAAAGATTGGTCATTTCGTTCCGATCCGATAAAAGACATGGCCGTCAGCGTGGAACTTAGATTTAACATTGGACCCTATGGGAAAAATCACATTTTCATCTTCTCCTCTGAAACCACTGAAGCAAATTCAATTAAACTTTACAGGAATGATGTACTAAAGGTCCATAACAAAGATTGGTCATTTTGTTCCGATTCGATAAAAACATGGTCGCAGGCACCAAACTTAGTTTAACATTGGACCTATGGGAAAATCACATTTTCATCTTCTCCTCTGAAACCATTGAAGCAAATTCAATCAAACTTAATAGGAATGATGTAATAAAGGTCCATAACAAAGATTGCTCATTTTGTTACGATCCATTAAAAAACATGGCCAGCTTGGAACTTATGTTTAACATTAGACCCTATCGGAAATAATTTTTCTGAAACCAATGAAGCAAATTCAACCAAACTTTACAGGAATGATGTACTAAAGGTCCATAACAAAGATTATTCATTTTGTTCCAATTTGATAAAAAAACATGGCCACAAGGGGCGAACATAGTTTAAAATTGGAGCCTAAGGGAAAATCACATTTTCGTCTTCTCCTCTGAAACCACTGAAGCAAATTCAACCAAAAAGCAAGTTGAAGTAAATGTATAGAAGGTCCCTTGCAAAAATTACTCATTTAAGTAGGTACCAATGGATGACATAGCTATACATTAGAACCCATTGGTAAAAAACATAATGGCATAGTAGCATTTTGTCAGGTGAGCGATACAGGCTCAGTCTCTGAGCCTCTAGTTTATGTAGAGTTGCCTTATATTGCTTTTATAGAATTTCCATTGTCAGCAATTTTCTTTGTCACTAATATTTTCCCCATGTATTGAAAAAAGTAATCATTTGCACATTTTGTAACAATTGTTGGGTTTTCTTGTGTCACAGGAAACATTTGACTACTTTCAGCAATCTTGTTATATATCATGTATATTGTGAAATTACAATTTTGTGTTAGGCATCCACTACCATACAGTTACCTTAATTTATCAAATAGTTCATGGCAGTGAGGGGCATATGGCAGTTTATGGAACGAGTGGTCACCCCAAAAATAGTATATGGACCGAAGCGAAGCTGAGGTCCATATAGTATTTTGGGGGTGGCCACAAGGTCCATAAACTGCCATTTGGCCCAAATTGTCATGAACTATTTGATATGTTATACTTTAATTCCAGAAATGTATTCCAGTTTCATTATTTTTTCCTTCTATTATTTCATTCAAACATTTCAAGGTTAAAATATTATCTTAAAATGGATTAAATAACTTACTTGTGATGATTCATTCAAATTGAAACAAATAATTTTTATACAACCGCAAAAAATGTGTGGTCGTATAATAGTATGGCGCTGTCGTCGTCGTTGTCGTCTGTAGACACATTTGTTTTTATACCCCGCCACACATAGTGGCGAGGTATTATGTGATACCCTCAGTCGTGTGTCCGTCCATCCGTCTGTCCATCCGTCCGTCCGTCCGTCCGTCCCCCAAAGGTTTCCGACTGATAACTTGTGAACGAAATGACACAAGGTCTTCAAACTTGGTATGCAAGTTGTTTACCACAAAACTCAGGTCAAGTTCAATTTTGGGTTCAGAGGTCAAAGGGGTTCTGGAGTTATGCCCCATGAAACTTAGAAATTTTGCGAATTTTAGGGTTTCCAACTGATAGCTTGTGAACAAAATAACACAAAGTTTTCAAACGTGGTATGTAAGTTGTTTACCACAAAACTCAGGTCAAGTTCGATTTTGGGTTCAGAGGTCCAAGGGGTTCTGGAGTTATGCCCCTTGAGAAACATAGAAATTTTGCGAATTTTAGGGTTTCAGATTGATAACTTGTGAACGATATAACACAAGGTCTCAAACTTGGTATGCAAGTTGTTTACCAGAAAACTCAGGTCAAGTTCGATTTTGGGTTCAGAGGTCCAAGGGGTTCTTGAGTTATGCCCCTTGAAACTTAGAAATTTTGCAAATTTTAGGGTTTCCAACTGATAACTTGTACATGAAATAACACAAGGTCTTCAAACTTGGTATGCAAGTTGTTTACCACAAAACTCAGAACAACGGAAGTTCTATTATGGGTTCAGAGGTCCAAGGGGTTCTGGAGTTATGCCCCTTGAGACTAAGATATTTTGTGAAACGTGGCGGGGTATCATGTAATTCACCATTACTATTTTTGGTAAATAACTTAAGTTTAAGTTGACCAATCCTTATGAAATTTTGACATGGTATTCCTTGGCACAAAAGGAAGGCTGGGTATAGTTTTCGTTATTTTAGCCCCTCCCGTTTTTAAAAAAGGGGCCAAAAAGGGCAAAATTGGGTGTTTTCACATATCTGGCTGTAGAATATTTATTATTTATCAGATTTTAATGGGGTTTCTTTCAGTGTGTTCCTGAGGAAATATCCTATCTGTAGCATGTAACGGATTTGTTGCATATATGCTGCAGATGCGCAATAAGCTTTCGGATTTTTGATATTGGTCTCTGTGCAAACAAGAGGCCCCAAGATGTCCATTTTGACACATGTGGCATGCGAGGCGAACTCCTCCTACATTTTTGGATTTAGGGTTTTAATTTTGTTGTAGAATTGTTGCATATGTTCTGTAGATGGGCAATAAGCTTTCGGATTTTTGATATCTATCTTGATGCAAACAAGAGGCCCCAGAATGTCGATTTGACAAAGACCACAAAATATGGATTGTGACACATGTGGCATGCAACGCAAACTCATCCTACATTTTTGGATTTATGGATTTAATTTTGTTGCAGAATTGTTGCATATAGTCTGAAGATGCGCAATAAGCTTTCAGAATTTTGATTCCGGTTCCAACTTTGGTAAATTTCCTGAAAATGTCAAAGACTGATATTTTTGGACATTTTGGCATATAATCTTATATTTTGGCAAGTATTTGGAAAAAATAAAAATTCTGAAATCTTAGAATTCGAAAATGTGATTCCAATTTTGGTAAATATCCTGAAAGTCTCAAAGACCACTTATTTTTTGGATTTCAACCTAGCAACCATACTTTAAGCATTTGTTTTGATAAGGTTAATCATTTTCACCAATTGGATTTCAAAAATATTTGATTCCAATTTTGGTAAATTTCCTGAAAGTGTCAAAGACCACATATTTTTTGGAATTCTACATTGAAACCATAGTTAAAAAATTTGTTAGAATTAGAAGAAATATTTCACAAACTTGATTTCCAAAATATATGATTCCAAGTTTAGTAAAATTCCTGAAAGTCTCAAAGACTACTTATTTTTTGGAATTCTGCCTAACAACCATATATTCCTTAATTCCTTATGGTAAAAATAGTGACTGTCAATAGTTTAATTTCAAAAATGTTAAGAAAAATTATTCCCAGGGTCTATAGCTGTTTTCTGTGTCAAACAGGGGGTGCGGGGATCACTGTCGTTTCCGACAGTCCTTACTCTAGTTTTCTTTGGATTCATCTTGATATATGCTATAAGTAGTATGTCAACAATTTTGCCTAAATCTTAAGTTTTGGAGCTTTCAGGGATCAAAAGGGCTAATTTTAATGTTCCTTAGTTTGTGTCCAGCTAATTACTGTTTCAAGCTCCTTATTGTGTTCATCTAGTTACTGTGTCCAACTCTTAACTGTGTCCTTATTCACTTTTAAATTACACTTATTCAAATTTCAGTGATCGACATGCTGCGGTTGTATCATGCTGCGCTAGGCGTAGCCCTTTATTAAAAGACTGTTCAATTTATTTTTGTTAATTAAAATTTAACACCTTAACACTGTAATCGGAAATAGCTCAACACAAAGTAGAAAAAAAATAATTGTGACATCACAATATGTCATATGGACTGGTCTGCCGGTCCATATACTGTTATATAGACTGGGCTGCTGGTCCATATACTGTTATATAGACTGGCAGTGTTAACAAAGCCAAATAGGACAAATATACCTGTAAAGTATGATATAACCTATTAGCACTGACACGATTTGAATGACTAATAATTGTACACAATAAACACCAGTATCTTATTGATTAAATATGTACTACATGCATAAAGAAATATAGGATTAGTAAAACTATCTGGCTACTTGTATGTCCTTGTAATAAAGGTCACCTTGAAGGTTTGATCTTGCTATGAGATGTTGATGATTGAGGTATTTTTTGTGGATGATGTGCAATAGAAAGTGATATCTGTATTATATTAAAATCAAGAAAAGGATTATTTTGCTGAGTGGCTTGGCTTCAAGTGAAAAAAATAGTCTTTTTTTTTTTGTTTTTCAGAGATGACAAGAATTTGAACTTTTCTTAAAAATTTGATCATAATTGGTTCCATAAATTTGTTTCAGGCAATTTTGTCACTATTAGACTATTGGAGTACCCCGGCGTCCGCGTCTGCGTCCTTGTCTACGTCTACGTCTATGTCTACATCTAGGTCTACGTCTACGTCCACGTCCGCATTTGGGCATATATCTCTGCAACTATGAAGGGTAGGGTCATCAAACTTTGTGTGCAGATGCATCTTGGGCTTTCTCACAGCCTCCAAGAAAATTAGGTCTCTTTGACCTATATTTTCTGCTTGACTGGCTTTCATTTAATTTTAGGTCCGAGTTGATATCTCAGTAACTGTACATGGTAGGATCATCTAACCTTGCATGTACATGCATCTTTGGCAGTAGGTCAGCATCCAGGCAAAATAAGGTCACTTTGACCTATATTTTCCACATGAGTGACTTACATTCAAGTTTATGTCCAAGTTCAGATCTAAGTTACTGTACATGGTAGGATCATCTAACTTTGCATCTGCATGCATCTTTGGCGATAGGTCAGCATCCAGGCAAAAGTAGGTCACCTTGACCTATATTTTCCGCATGATTGACTTACATTCAAGTTTATGTCTGAGTTCAGATCTAAGTAACTGTACATGGTACCATCATCTAACTTTGCATCTGCATGCATCTTTGGCGGTAGGTCAGCATCCAGGCAAAATTAGGTCACTTTGACCTATATTTTCCACATGATCGACTTAGATACAAGTTTACGTCTGAGTTCAGATCCAAGCAACTGTACATGGTAGGATAATCTAACCTTGCATGTGCATGCATCTTTGGGGGTAGGTCAACATTCAGTCAAAATTAGGTCACTTTGACCTATATTTTCCGCATGAGCGACTTACATTCAAGTTTTCATCCGAGTTAGATCTAAGCAACTGTACATGGTAGGATCATCTAACCTTGCATGTGCATGCATCTTTGGCGGTAGGTCAGCATCCAGTCAAAATTAGGTCAATTTGACCTATATTTTCTGCATGATCGACTTACATTCAAGTTTACGTCTGAGTTCAGATCTAAGCAACTGTACATGGTAGGATCATCTAACCTTGCATGTGCATGCATCTTTGGCAGTAGGTCAGCATCCAGGCAAAATTAGGTCACTTTTTCGTTTATGTTGGAATTCAGGTCTCGATAACTGTACATGGTAAGATCATCTAGCCTTTGTATACATGCATAAGGGATGGTAAATGAGCACCCTGGCCAAATTGGGTTTCTGTGTCCATGTGCCATAACGAGGCAAACTTAGTAATCGTTGATTACCTATGTTTTTAGGGTATTCTCATAGTACTAATCTTTGACCGCTAAATTTTAATGAGATGACCATGTTATGTCACAAGTTCTTTGATGATAAGTAATGATAATTTTCATCAATTACAGCATTTTTATGCCCCCGCCGCTAGGCGGTCGGGGGCATTAAGTTTTACCCTGATCCGTACGTCCGTCTGTACGTCCGTAGGTACGTCCTTTTTTTTGGTTTCGGGATGATAACTTGAGTATCCTGCATCAGATCAAAACCAAACTTGGTCATATGCTTACTTAGCACCCAAGACAGAACCCTATCGATTTCCAGGTTGGTACCCCCAAGGTCAAGGTCACAATTGCTAAAAATAGACTAAAATTTCAATAAAATTTTGGTTTC
>MJUU01021176.1:0-15903 GCA_002080025.1 Modiolus philippinarum | reverse complement strand
ATGGCCGCCAGCACGGAAGATAGTTTAACATTGGCCCTATGGGAAATTCACATTTTCATCTTCTCCTCTGAAACCACTGAAGCAAATTCAAGCAAACTTTACAGGAATGATGTATGGAATGTCCTTTATAAAGATTGCTCATTTTGTTCCAGTCCGATAAAAAACATGGCCGCCAGCGCGGAACTTAGGTTTAACATTGGACCCTTATAATAATGGGAAAATTCACATTTTCTTCTACTCCTCTGAAACGGCTGAAGCAAATTCAACCAAACTTTACAGGAATGATGTACTAAAGGTCCTTAACAAAGATTGCTCATTTCGTTCTGATCCGATAAAAAAAAATTGCCGCCAGCAGGGATTAGATAGTTTAACATTGGCCCAATGGGAAATTCACATTATCATCTTCTTCTCTGAAACCACTGAAGCAAATTCAACCAAACTTTACAGGAATGATGTATGGAAGGTCCTTTACAAAGATTGCTCATTTCGTTTCGATCCGATAAAAAACATGGCCGCCACCGCAGAACTTAGGTTTAACATTGGACCCTATGGGAAAATTCACATTTTCTTCTTCTGCTCTGAAACATGTGAAGCAAATTCAACCAAACTTAACAGGAATGATGAACTGAAGGTCCTTAACAAAGATTGCTCATTTTTTTTGGATCCAATTAAAAACATGGCTGCCAGCACAGAACATTTATTTTGGCCCTATGGGAAATTCACTTTAAAAACATGTCCACCATGCAGAACATCGAAAACCCTGCTTCAGCATTTTGTCAGGTGAGCGTTACAGGCTCAGTGTCTGAGCCTCTAGTTTTTATTTCTGACTGCATATTTGGGACAGTCATGAATATATAGTTTTGTACGACAGGTGTGGACACATAAGTTTTATAGACACATCATACAAGAATCAGGTACAAAACTATTGTAAAAATTTTAAACCGCAATGGAATGAGGTCCTTCACAATAATTGCCCATTTTGCTTTGATTCAGCAAAAACATGGACACTAGCCCAGAACTTAGTTTAACATGGAACCCTATGAGGAAGTAACATAATTTTCATCATCAGCTCTGATGCTATTGATGCAAATGGAACTAAACTACACTGGAATGATGAAGGGAAGCTCTTTAACTTTGTTCTGATTGGACAAAAAAAAAACATGACAGCCAGTGCAGAACAATGTAGAAATGAACAACATTCCAAGATCTTTAAAAACAAGCGAAATAAAGGGATATAAGAAATTGTATCTGAATTAGCAAACATGCAAAACCAGAAATCACCATAAGGTCTTCATATTCATGTTTTCCCAAAACTAATTTCTAATTCCCAAATTGGATGAAGGGGACAGGATTGGATTTCTGTACCTAAGAATTGTGTTATTCTGAAGGCTTTGCCACTATATTATATAGTAAAGTTTAGTCTGGCAGTATCAGTTGGTACCCAGCGGAGAGAGACATGGTGCATTACATATTAATTGAAATATAATTTTTGTTAATTATACAGGCCTGGTTGTTTTGAAAACCAGTATTGAGTATAAAAATGAGGTAGGTACCCAGTCTGTTCCATCAGCCACTACTTCTTTGCCATAGACAATTAACATACTATATGGTTAGTAAACGTATCAAGTCACTAGCTGAAGTGTTTGCCTATATAGAATTTCACCTTTGGAACATAGACTCCTACGTTAAGGACTAGTAAAATTAAGTATTGACTAAAGTAATACACTGGATCTAGCTTACTATCCCTTGGGGACTATTTAATCAAAGAATTTTTGGCACAGACTGGGTACTTCTCAACAAATTCTGCCACATATAATACAGTGTCATTTCTATTATTCTTTATTTGTTTTAATTGTAGGTCATTTGGCTGTAGTAAGAAAAAGTGGGTTAAGTAGAAAAGACGATGATGATACATGTCTGTTACAGGATCAAAATGGTGTTCCACAAGTCCAGGAATATTCTGATGTTCCAGAGGGAACGGTAAGTATGACAGTACATGTCTGTTACAGGATCTGAATGGTGTTCCCCAAGTCCAGGAATATTCAGATGTTCTAGAGGGAACAGTAAATACAATGTTACATGTCTGTTACAGGATCAGAATGGTGTTCCACAAGTCCAGGAATATTCAGATGTTCCAGAAAGAACAGTAAGTATGGTGATACATGTCTGTTACAGGATCAGAATGGTGTTCCACAAGTCCAGGAGTATTCATATGTTCCAGAGGGAACGGTAAGTATGATGATATATGTCTGTTACAGGATCACAATGATGTTCCACAAGTCCAGGAATATTCAGATGTTCCAGAAAGAACAGTTAGTATGGTGATACATGTCTGTTACAGGATCAGAATGGTGTTCCACAAGTCCAAGAGTATTCATATGTCCCAGAGGGAACGGTAAGTATGATGATAACATGTCTGTTACAGGATCAGAATGGTGTTCCACAAGTCCAGGAATATTCAGATGTTCCAGAGGGAACGGTAAGTATGATGATACATGTCTGTTACAGGATCAGAATGGTGTTCCACAAGTCCAGGAATATTCAGATGTTCCAAAGGAAACGGTAGGTATGACGATTCATGTCTGTTGCAGGAACAGAATGGTGTTCCACAAGTCCAGGAATATTCAGATGTTCCAGAGGGAACGGTAAGTATAACGATACATGTCTGTTGCAGGATCAGAATGGTGTTCCACAAGTCCAGGAATATTCAGATGTTCCAGAGGAACGGTAAGTATGATGATGCATGACTGTTACAGGATCAGAATGGTGTTCCACCAGTCCAGGAATATTCAGATGTTCCAGAGGGAACTGTAAGTATGATGATACATGTCTGTTATAGGATCAGAATGGTGTTCCACAAGTCCAGGAATATTCAGATGTTCTAGAGGGAACGATAAGTACAATGATACATGTCTGTTACAGGATCAGAATGGTGTTCCACAAGTCCAGGAATATTCAGATGTTCCAGAGGAAATGGTAATTATGATGATACATGTCTGTTACGGGATCAGAATGGTGTTCGGCAAGTCCAGGAATATTCAGATGTTCCAGAGGGAACGGTAAGTATGACGATACATGTCTGTTACAGGATCAGAATGATGTTCCACAAGTCCAGGAATATTCAGATGTTCACGAGGAAACGGTAAGTATAACGATAGATGTCTGTTACAGGATCAGAATTGTGTCCCACAAGTCCAGGAATATTCAGATGTTCCAGAGGGAACGGTAAGTATAATACATGTCTGTTACAGTATCAAAATGGTGTACAAACTGACATTGGATTGTCCTGATGAGAAGGATATACAAACCAACATGGATTGTCCTGATGAGGATATACAAACCAACGTGGATTGTCCTTATGAGAAGGATATACAAACCGACATGGATTGTCCTGATGAGAAGGATATACAAACCATCATGGATTGTCCTTATGAGGAGGATATACAAACCAACATGGATTGTCCTGATGAGGATATACAAACCAACGTGGATTGTCCTTATGAGAAGGATATACAAACCAACATGGATTGTCCTGATGAGAAGGATATACAAACCAACATGGATTGTCCTGATGAGGAAAATACACTTAAAAGTCTGATTGACCTTTGCCATGCTGTGAACAGACGAATTCTGATATACAGTCGAAATTTGATGGCTCGAACACCCAAGGGACAGATTAAAACGGTTTGAGCCAGAGGGGTGTTCAAGATATTGAAGTCGAACTAGGTTTAAACATGAACAAAGCGACCACAAAAAGGGTTCGAGGCATCCATGGTGTTCCAGCCATCGAAGTTCTACTGTATTTGCATTAATAAAATGAAGCTTGAAAATAAAACTGTCACAAATATTTAATGCCACTCGATGATTAATAGTAGATCGAATGACAACCTCAAATTCAAGACTGGGCGATATGAAATTTTATTTTTAGTTCGCCTCAACCCTGTCCGTCCGTCTGTCTGTCTGTCCGTCCGTCCGTCTGTCCGTCCGTCCATGTACCTTGTCAGCGCATGTTCTTTTAAACGGCTGCTTGGATTTTGATGAAATGTTACACAGTTGTAGTACACCATCTGAAGATGTGCATGAAGTGATATGGTTGCTGTCCGTATTTTGGAGGGGAGATAATTCGTCTTTGAATATTATCTGGCAAAAAGGGGGGATGAACCTTGTCAGCGCATGTTCTCCTAAATGGCTGCTTAGATTTTGATGAAATATAATACAGTTATAGTACATCACCTGAAGATGTGCATGAAGTTATATGGTTCCTGTCAGATATTTTTAAGGGGAGATAATTTGACTTTGAGTATTTTCTGAAAAAAGTGTGGGGGAGGGGGAACCTTGTCAGTGCATGGTATCCTAAACGGCTGCTTCGAGTTTGATGAAATGTTGCACAGTTGTAGTACACTATCTGAAGATGTGCATGAAGTATTATGGTTACTGCCTGAAATTTTGAAGGGGAGATAATTCGTCTTTGAATATTATTTGGCAATTGGGGGATGAACCTTGTCAGTGCATGTTCTCCTAAACGGCTGCTTCGATTTTGATGAAATGTTAAACAGTTGTAGTACACCATCTGAAGATGTGCATGAAGTGATATGGTTGCTGGCCGAAATTTAGAAGGGGAGATAATTCGTCTTTGAATATTATCTGGTAAAAAGGGGGATGAACCTTGTCAGCACATGTTCTCCTACATGGCTGCTTAGATTTTGATGAAATATTACACAGTTATAGTACACCACCTGAAGATGTGCATGAAGTTATATGGTTCTTGCCAGAAATTTTGAAGGGGAGATAATTTGACTTTGAGTATTTTCGGAAAAAAAGGGGGGAACCCTGGCAGCGCATGGTATCCTAAATGGCTGCTTTGAGTTTGATGAAATGTTGCACAGTTGTAGTACACTATCTGAAGATGTGCATGAAGTATTATGGTTACTGCCTGAAATTTTAAAGGGGAGATAATTCATCTTTGAATGTTATTTGGCAATGGGAGGGATGAACCTTGTCAGCGCATGGTATCCTAAACTGCTGCTTGGATTTTGATGAAATATTACACAGTTGTAGTACACCACCTGAGGATGTGCATGAAGTTAAATGGTTCCTGCCCGGATTTTTGAAGGGGAGATAATTTGACTTTGAATATTTTCTGGAAAGTGGGGACAAACAGTTGTCAGTGCATGTTCTCCTAAACGACTGCTTGGATTTTGATGAAATGTTACACTGTTGAAGTACACCACCTGAAGATGTGCATGAAGGTATATGGTTGCTGCCCAAAATTTTGTAGGNTGCTTGGATTTTGATGAAATATTACACAGTTGTAGTACACCACCTGAGGATGTGCATGAAGTTAAATGGTTCCTGCCCGGATTTTTGAAGGGGAGATAATTTGACTTTGAATATTTTCTGGAAAGGGGGGACGAACAGTTGTCAGTGCATGTTCTCCTAAACGACTGCTTGGATTTTGATGAAATGTTACACTGTTGAAGTACACCACCTGAAGATGTGCATGAAGGCTGCCCAAAATTTTGTAGGGGGAATATTTCATCTTTGAATATTTTCTGGAGAAAGGGGGGAGGTATATCATTGTGTCCACATTTTTTCTGTGTCCACGACTGTATTGTGTCCACACACACTTAAATTTACACTTGCCATATTGATTCAGGGTTCAATTAGCAAGGGGTATAACTGGCTGCCATCCGGCGACAGCTCTAGTGTATGCTTGATTGATTTACATTCAAGTTTTCGGATGAGTTCAGATCTCAGTCACTATACATGGTAGGATCATGTAACCTTGCACATGCATGCATCTCTGATGGTAGGTCAGCATCCAGGCAAAATTAGGTCACTTTGACCTATATTTTATGCTTGATTGATTTACATTCAAGTTTTCGGACAAGTTCAGATATCAGTCACTATGCATGTTTGATCATGTAACCTTGCACATGCATGCATCTCTGATGGAAGGTCAACATCCAGGCAAAATTTTGTTACTGTGACAATGTGCCATAACGAGGCGAACTCTGTAATCGTTGATTACCTATGTTTAAAACTGAGGGAAAAGGTGGGCTATTGTTTGTCAATACTTTTGTTTTTATTAACAGGTTATTGGTATCATTTCTCTCGAGGATGTTATTGAAGAGCTCATTCAAGAGGAGATAATTGATGAAACAGATGTATATGTAGACATTCATAAAAGAATACAAGTGGCTAGAGCACAGAAAGCAAGAAGAACACATAATTATGTAAGTAAGATTGTGATGAAAGTTTTAGTGGAGTCACGTCATACCTCAGCCTGTAAACCAGGCATTAGTGCATAGGTAGAGGGCTGATTATCACCCTGTTTTGAGGTGATATAACCTGCCAGCAGTCAGTCAGTCTGTCATACTGCCCTTCACATTCACTTCCCAGCCCTTGCTTACAAAAACCAAACAATGATTTATAACACCAGTTTTAGTAGTGGTATGAGTAACAGAGTCAACTTGTGAATTCATAGATTTGTAATGTCATTTCCTTTTTATTTTGAGTTCCTTTCATTAGCTCACTATCACTTGGTGTCTATCATCCATTACCTTTTCATATTTTCATCATCGCATCTGACACCACTGAAGCACACTTAACAGAGATGATGCACAGAAGGTCCTTTAAAAATATTGTTCATTTTGTTTTGATTGGATAAATAACATGGCTGCCAGTGTGGCACTTGTATAAGCAGTTGACCCAAAGGGAAAAACCTGATTTTTATCATCTGCTCTGAAACTATAGAAGCAAATTTAATATATACTGTACTGGAATCTGTAGAGAAGGGCCTTTAAAAAGGTTGATCATTTTGTGTAATATGACAAAAGGCATTGCCACAAATGTTAATTTGACAAAAAACATTGCCACAAATGTGTTTATGACAAAAATATTGCGACAAATGCGCATCTGCAAACATTAAAACTATTGGCACATTATACTTTGATTCTCTCATATGAAAGCCCTGAAGCAAAATTAACCAAATTTTACAGGAATGTTGTCTAATTGGTCCTTTACAATGATATATTCAAAACATGACCACCAGTGCAGAACATAGTTTTTGTCTCACCCGCCACGAAAGTCACTGAAAGCGAGACATAGGTGTGCAAAGTATGACGACGGTGATACAGGATATTTTGAAAACCCTTAGATGTAGGAACATCATATTTGGTCCAGTGGTAGAACTAATCAAGTGCTACCTGAAGGACATAACGTCATGTGACCTTCACCTCAATTGCACATTAAGTATCTCTGCTTAATTCCATATCTCAATAACTAGAAATGGTAGGTTGATAATATTTGGTATGTAGGTCTGTCTTGGGTAGTACATGTCAGTCTGGCAGGTGACTTTTGTCCTTGACCTCAATTTCACGGTCTAATGGCCACATTAAGTATTTAGCTCACCTGGCTATAGCCAGGGTGAGCTTTTGGCATCACTTTTCGTCCGTTGTCCGTCCGTCCGGCGTAAACTTTTCATTCAAAGATCTTATTATCTGAAACTACTGGGCCAATTGAAACCAAACTTGGCCACAATAGTCCTTAGATGGTCCCCTGCAAAAAAGTTGTTTTTCAGATCCGTGCTATATCCAAGATGGCCGCCAGCAGGGAATCATAGTTTTAACATTGGACCCTATGGGAAAACACATTCAAAAATCTTCTCCACTGAAACTACTGGGCCAATTGAAACCAAACATATCCACAATAGTCCTTAGATGGTCCCCTGCAAAAAAGTTGTTTTTCAGATCTGTACTATATCCAAGATGGCCACCAGCAGGGATCATAGTTTTAACATTGGACCCTATGGGAAAACACTTTTAAAGATCTTCCCCTCTGAAACTACTGGACCAATTGAAATGAAACTTGGCCACAATAGTCCTTGGGTGGTCCCCTGCAAAAAAGTTGTTTCTCAGATCTGTGCTATATCCAAGATGGCCGCCAGCTGGGATAATAGTTTTTAACATTGGACCCTATGGGGAAAAGACATTCAAAGATCTTCTCCACTGAAACTACTCAGCCAATTGAAACCAAACTTGGCCACAATAGTCCTTAGATGGTCCCCTGCAAAAAAGTTGTTTTTCAGATCAGTGCTATATCCAAGATGGCCGCCAGCGGGGATCATAGTTTTAACATTGGACCTTATAGGAAAACACTTTCAAAGATCTTCTTCTCTGAAACTACTGGGCCAATTAAAACCAAACTTGGCCATAATAGTCCTTAGATGGTCCCCTGCAAAAAAGTTGTTTTCAGATCCGCGCTATATCCAAGATGGCCGCCACCGGGGATCATAGTTTTTACATTGGACTCTATGGGAAAATACTTTCAAAGATCTTCTCCTCTGAAACTACTGAGCCAATTGAAACCAAACTTGGCGACAAAAGTCCTTTGGTTGGTCCCCCGCAAAAAAGTTGTTTTTCAGATCCGAGTTATATCCAAGATGGCCACCGGTGGGGATCACAGTTTTAACATTGGACCCTATAGGAAAACATTAAAAGATCTTCTGTGAAAATACTTGGCCAATGATAAAAATATACTTGGTCACAATGGACCATAGTTGTTCCCATTTAAAAAATTTGCCTGGCTTGTATGCATCGCTTTCAAGATGGTCCCAGTGGGGAACATAGTTTAACCTTGAAACCTATCAGAAACCTATCAGACGGCATTTAAAGATCTCCTCCTCTGAAAATATTTAGCCAATTGGAACCAAAATAAGACTCATTGGTCCTTAGATGGCGCCTTCAAGAAAGGTGACAGTAGAACTGCACCCACATCCAAAGTAGCTGCTAGTCTGGAACATAGTTTAACTTATGATAATATAACATCAATGTCTATTAACAAATTTGAAAATAATGCCCTTAAATTATTGGGACTATTTTAACTGCATATGTCAGCCGTGGCCCAGGTGAGCGATACAGGCTCTTGAGAGCCTTTTGTTCTGCTTAAGTCCATTTCTCAATAACTAGAAATGGTAGGTTGATAATATTTGGTATGTAGGATGGTCTTGGGTAGTACATGTCAGTCTGGCAGGCGACTTTTGTCCTTGACCTCAATTTCACGGTCTAATGGCCAGGTTAAGTTTTTCTGCTTAAGTCCATTTCTCAATAACTAGAAATGGTAGGTTGATAATATTTGGTATGTAGGTTGGTCTTGTGTAGTACATGTCAGTCTGGCAGGTGACTTTTGGCTTTGACCTCAATTTCACAGTCTAGTGGCCACGCTAAGTATCTCTGCTTAAGTCCATTTCTGAATAACTAGAAATGCTAGGTTGATAATATTTGGTATGTAGGTTGGTCTTGGGCAGTACATGTCAGTCTGGCAGGTAACTTTTGTCCTTGATTTCAATTTCATGGTCTAGTGGCCATGTTACGTTTATCTGCTTAAGTCCACTTCTCCATAACTAGACGTGGTAGATTGATAATATTTGCTATGTAGTTTGATCTAGGGTAGTACATGTCAGTCTGCAAGGTGACTTTTGTCCTTGACCTCAATTTCAAGGTCTAGTGAGCATGTTCAGTTTTCTGATTAGTTCACTTAGATTTCACATCAATCCAAGCAGGGATGGGCGAGACATCTATTAGGGTCCTCACTTGTTTAAAATATCAGTTTTCTGGACCTTTTTTCTAAACCATAGTTGATATTGATAAAATGTTTAGAATGTTTGTGTACCACAATGAATTACAGATCAGGTGTGAGTTTTGCTGCTGATATTTTACCAGAGTTATTCACCTTGGACATTACATTTGGTAAAATATCAGTTCCCGGACTTTCTTCTGAACCATTGCAGATATGGATTTAATATTTGGTATGTAAGTTTACAATCAAGTTTGGGTTTGATTTTGGTCCACTAATTTTATTTTTATTAAGTTAGGGGAATTTGACTAAGAAAATTTGAGAAAAATAACATTTATATATATATATTTTTAAAACTTGCAGATATTGATCTAATATTTGGTGTGTGAGTCTACCATTAAGATTAAGATCAAATATCAGTTTTTTCCATTGTACTGATTTTGACCTAATGGCTTTAGGTTTGCATTCTGTCTTTCCACTATTATGATTTTTGCCAAATTTTGGGGTTAGTGATATATGGTAATAGACTATGTGTGACTTTGCCATACTCTCAGAATGCTTCTCTTCTTTTTAGCTCGCTGGGACGAATGTCCGGAGAGCTATCGTCATACCCCCTGTGTCAGCGTTGGCGTCAGCAAAACTTTAACCTGGCTTGTGGAATTGAGACTTGAATAGCTAGGATGTTGATATTTGGGTGATGAGAGCTTTCTTCTGGTACTATACTTGTAGACATTTTGACCTTGACCTTGCCCTTAGGGCAATTTTTTAAAAACTTTAACCTTGCCTCTAGACGATAGGCCTTTTGTGGTAGGGTGTTCATATTTGGAATGTAACTTCCTAATGATGAAAGCTTTCTTCTGGTACCATTCTGGTAGACATTTTGACCTTGACTTTGCCCTGAGGGCAATTTTGAAAAAAACTTTAACCTTGCCTCTAGATGGTAGGCTTTTTGTGGTAGGGTGTTCATATTTGGTATGTAACTTCCTTATGATTAGGGCTTTCTTCTTGTACCATACTTGTAGACATTTTGACCTTGACCTTGCCCTGAGGGCAATTTTTAAATAACTTTAACCTTGCCTCTAGAAGGTGGGCTTTTAGTGGTAGGGTGTTCATATTTGGTATGTAACTTCCTTGTAATGAGAGCTTTCTTCTGGTACCATACTTGTAGACATTTTGACCTTGACCTTGCCCTGANCAATTTTTAAAAAACTTTAACCTTGCCTATAGAAGGTAGGCTTTTACCGGTAGGGTGTTTATATTTGGTATGTAACTTCCTTATGATGAGAGCTTTCTAGTGGTACCATATTTGTAGACATTTTGGCCTTGACCTTGCCCTGAGGGCAATTTTCAAAAAACTTGAACCTTGCCTCTAGAAGGTAGGCTTTTAGTGGTAGGGTGTACATATTTGGTATGTCACTTCCTTATGATGAGAGCTTTCTAGTGGTACCATACTTGTAGATATTATGACCTTGACCTTGCTCTTAGGGTAATTTTTAAAAAACTTTAACCTTGCCTCTAGAAGGTTGGCCTTTTATGGTAGGGCGTTTATATTTTGTATGTGACGTTCTTTTGATGAGAGCTTTCGAATGGTGCCATATTTGTAGACATTTTGACCTTGACCTTGCCCTGAGGGCAATTTTTTTAAAAACATTAACCTTGCTTCTAGAATTAAATTGTTTATTGATATTGTGAACATATTTGGTATGTGACTTTCTTGTGATGAGAGCTTTCTGATGGTACCATAGTTGAAGACATTTTGACCTTGAAGTTGCCCTAAGGGCAATTTTTTAAAAAACCTTAAACTTGTTTCTAGAATTAAGTTGTTTAGTGATAGGATGTTTATATTTGATATGTGACTTTCTGGTGAAGAGAGCTTTCTATTACTTTCGAATTTATTGTGCATTGAGGAATCCCCGGCGAGCTATGTTGTCTTCTGACAACTCTTGTTTGGTTGTTTCTTTTCTCCTTTCTATGTGAGCTTCCAGTAGCATGCATGTTGATTTTTTGGTAGCTTTTACCATATTATGGAATTAATGGTACAAATTACTTTCTCGTGTTTTATAAGAATGTAATGGGTTCAGTTTATTCAGTAAACATTGATAAACATTGTAGATGTTCAGCAGTTATTAATCCTGTTAATCAGTCGGTCCCTCACTGGCCTCAGCTGCTTTTTAGCTGTAAATGATGTATATCCTTACGTCAACTATTCAGTGAAAAGAAATTGCAGTTGACATAAAAAAAACACAAGAAATGTGGCAACCTTTCATTTAGTAAGGAGTTTCAAAGAATTAAATTTTGTTACTGATAGACTTTCCTCTTTATATATTACCAGGCGGAGAGGCAGATTTCAAACAGAAGTCGTGATGACCAAGCCCAGATTGACGATATGTCTTTGTTAGATGTGAGTGATACCCTGTGTTTTATGGCATGCCTGGTTACTTATGTATGATCCTCTGTATATATGGCACCTAACATTCTACATTCACTGTTGTGTTTCATTGTTTTAGCTGATGTATTAGGTATTGTTTTGTATGATAACTTTCTCACTCTATTTAGTTATTAAGGACTGGTACATATCTGGGATGCTAGTTCTAAAACTGCTTACTTTGGTTATAGAAAATATGTTGCTTATCTTTGAATTTGAGCATCACTGCTTTATTACACCAATATGGGTCACTGTGCCAGTCTGATAGCATTCTAACTCTATGTAGTCATTAAGGTTTGATGCATATCTGGAGTGCTTAGTTTTAAAACTGCTTACTTTGGTTTTATAAAATATGTTGCTTATCTTTGAATTTGAGGAATATTGCTTTATTATACAGGTCTGGGCAGAATTATGCTAGTACATTTAGCTTAGCTTGCTAGTCTAATTCTGAGATTCCAGTTCTGAATAACAGTAACACTACTTTTGTGCAAGCCTGAGTACTAGCCATATCACTATATTGTATAGAGTCTATTCTAATCAACATATATTACTGTTTTACTAAGTCTATAGAGCATTGATTTACTACTATGTAAACAAAATTATTTGGGATGAAATTTTCTATCTTGCCTAGTAAAAATTTCCTTGTGAGATTTAAGCATTTATTATGGAGCTAGTTAATAATAGGTACATATTTGAGATTTATACAACTGTGAGTTAAAGTTTGGCCAATTTGACCTATATTTCATATCAAAAGATTTTTGGGGTTTGAGATTTACATGTCAGTCTAATTAGATACCTTAGAGATATTTTGTCACTAGATTTATTTATATCAGTGTATTTTGGTTTAGAAGAAATGGGGGAGGGGTTGGTAGTAGCAGTGTGACCTTTATTTATGCATGATTGACTCTGACTTTAACTACTGTAACCAATCAATAACTATTTTGAAATAACTTACATGTTCAATTTCCGTAACTACATTTACTTTTGATTTTCACATGAATTTTTATATCTACAATATTTTTGGTTTTCAAATGGATTTTTAGATTAACATCAACGTTAGTTTTCGTATGAATTTGTATATCTGTATCTACTTTTGTTTTCACATGAATTTTTGTTTCTACAGTTTTCACAAGAAGTTTTCAACAAGTACTTTATAGTTTTCACATAATTTATTAAAGGGAAAATTGGCAAAAATTAAAAAATTTGATATTATTAGGGCCCCGCATCGAGATGCGGGTGCCCTATAGTTTTCACTTTGTCCATCTGTCTGTCCGTCTGTCCGTCAACAATTTTTTCCGTCAAAGATTTCTTGGCTTCTACTGAAGGGAATGATTTGAAATTTGGTCTAAAGCTTGGAAATGATGAGTTGTATTGTGTAAACAATTTTCAAGTTTGTCGGACATCCACTTCCTGTTTGCTGAGACTTTGAATTTTTACTAAAAAGTAAATTTCGGTCACAGATTTCTTGGCTTCTACTGGAGGGAATGATTGGAAATTTGGTTTGAAGCTTTGACATGATGAGTTGTTTTGCAAAAGTGGTTTTTCAAATTTGTCGATCAACCACTTCCTGTTTGCCAATACTTTTACTTTTTACTATAAACCAAATTATCTTCATAAGATTTTTAGACTTGTATCAACTTGAATGATTTGATATTAAGTCTGAAGCTGAAAAATGACATGGTTTGGTAAAAATTCAAGAATTCACTGTATCCAGCAAATTACTGTATCAACACATTTGTGTCAAACAGAATGTGAATCCACACTTACCTCAATTTTACTTTTGCATGGAATTTCAGGATTGAAAATTGCGGGGCCCTTCCGACAACGCCAGTTTCGACATGCTCTAGTTTTCCATTTGTATAAATAGACTTATTTGAAAGGATAAGTGCATGAGATCGATATTTTGATGTGATTGACTTCGTTGTGCGGGTGGCCATTTTGCCATCCTCTCGATAAAAATTGCCAAGATATGTCTAATGACCTTAGAGATACAAAATAATGATGACCTACCGTTGTCATCAGGTACATTCTTTATCAATGTAAAGCAGACGGTTGTCTAACCAAATGATTGTATGATAAAAGCGTATACTTTTCCTGGTTTTGTATGTATATTTTGACCTCATCTAGGTACAAAACCACTACCGTATAGCGGGAAATTTTCGCAGGGTTTTAATTTTTGCGTATTTTCGCGGATGAACTTAAATCGCGAAATTAAATTCCGAATATTTTAGGTCTTCTTAGGAAATATATAGGATCTTTGATAATGCGCGAAAATTTAAAACGCTAAAATTTTTGCATACATCTTCCACTGAATCAGCGAAATTTTTGACCCGCGAAAATAACCCGCTATACGGTATTCTATTTTAAAAAATTTATTCTTTGAAAATACCTTAAAAGGTGTATATGCGAAATTCTGACCATTATTATAATAAATAATTGAAATATTATACACTCTGACAGGTAATTTTTGTGTCGCCTGCACACGTAGTGTGTGGTGACATATAGGGATCACTTTAGTCGTCTTGCAGCGTTGTCGTCGTCGGCGTTGTCCGTCCCACATTTTTATGCCCCCGCCGTTAGGCGACGGGGGCTTAAGTTTTACCCTTGTCCGTACATACGTCCGAAATTTTCATCAAAGATTTCTAGGCTTGTGTATGCAGGAATGATTTGATATTTGGTCTGAAGCTTTGGTATGATGAGTTGTACCGTGTCTCCCCTTTTCAAGTCCTTCACTCATCTACTTCCTGTTTGCCGACATATCTGTATGGCGGGGGCATCCGTGTCCCATGGACACATTTTCTTTATTTCGTAATACTTTTCTCAGCAACTACATATCACAACCACTTGAAATTTTGTATGTGACTTTAGTATGGAGTTCTATATTGCGCTTATCAAATTCAGTTCTGTCGGACATCTACTTCCTGTTTACCGACTTGAAATATTTTCAACAAGTACTGTCAATGGTAAAAATTTTTTGTAATACACACTTTTTTCAGCAACTATAAATTTTAGCCACTTGAAATTTTGTATGTGACTTCAATATGGGGTCTCATATTGCACTTATCAAATTCAGGTCTGTCGGACATCTACTTCCTGTTTACCGACTGTGAATTTTCAACAAATACTGTCAATGGTACAAATTTTCATAACACTTCTCAGCAACTGTAAATCACAGCCACTTGAAATTTTGTATGTGACTTTAGTATGGGGTTCTATAGTGCACTTATCAATTTCAGGTCTGTCAGACATCTACTTCTTGTTTACCGACTTGGAGTATTTTCAACAAATACTGTCAATGGCACAAGTTTTCTTAACACTTTTCTCAGCAATTACAAATTACAGCCACTTGAAATTGTGTATGTGGCTTAAGTATGGGGTTCCATATTGTGCTTATCGAATTCATTTCTGTCTGACATCTACTTCTTGTTTACCGACTTGGAATATTTTCAACAAATATGGTCAATGGTACAAATTTTCGTAACACTTTTCTCAGTTTTTCAATTGGTAAATCTTGAACTCCATAAAAACTGTAATTAAGTCATATTCCAGCCAAACTTGCGGGATATGTTGTTCACCTGATCCAATTGTGCACCTGATACTTAAAATCAATTTTACAGATTTTAGAGTTTCATTGAGCAAAAATAGCTCAAATATTAATTTGGTTTGTTTATCTGCAAGACCTTCAAAATTATAATTCATATTCTAAACAAATTAACATGATATGTTTTTTATCCTGATCCAGACATACACCTTATACTTAGAATTTTGATTTTACAGATTGTAGAGGATAACCAAGTAAAAAATGACTCTTTTTAAAGTGCAGGCGACACAAGTGTTCCATGGAACACCCATCAATTTTTTTTTTATACGACCGCAAAAATTTTGCGGTCGTATTATGTTAT
>MJUU01021172.1:18105-41170 GCA_002080025.1 Modiolus philippinarum | reverse complement strand
AAAGGGGGCTTTAAATCCACCTTAAATGACATTACAATCATCATGCAATGACCAAATAAATGTTTTGTTAAAAATGGCAGAAATAATTTCTCTCAGGAAAGTTCCAACATGATGCTTTCGTGGAGGGAAATAATATATGCTTCACCATATCTCCTTCAAAAGTTCATCATACATTTGTAGGTAGCGCTTGACATGCCCAATATTTTTAAATAACCTCTATAGCTACATGTATCTCCTATCGTTTTCTATGTTGTTACTGAGTTATTACTATGTTGTTACTGAGTTATTAACTATGTTGTTACTGAGTTATTAATGATTTCTTACTATGCCGTTTACTATGTTATTTATGATTTGTTACTTCATTTGCATAACTATGTTGTTAGCTCATCTGCATGGGAAATTTCCTTACTAATAAACCACCTTCAAAACATAATCTATTTATGAGTTGTTAACATCACTCGATTCCACCTTTTTTTGTTTGGGTGGGTTTGCACATGTCACATATCAATTTGACCACATACTTAGGTAAACAAACTGTTGACAACCGGAAACAATTATGGTTATTAAACAAGGCATTGTTCCTGGAGGCTATGATCTGACACAATGTCAATTACCTGTAATTATTTAATCATTAACAAATATTATATACCATATGAATATGGATCTATAAAATTTCCGATTTTGCCGACCGGCTTTCAAATTTGATAGCTGGTCGGCTTTAAAATATAGCTGGTCGGGGAAGCCAGCTAAAACCAACTATGGAGAACCAGTGATTTAGCTAGCGCTCGTCATTTTGCCATTGACGAATCTTTTTTGGAAGTGGCGAATTTTTTAAGCCTGCAATTTCAAAAATCGCCAAATATTAAAGTATTATGTCCATAATCTTTGTCACTGTAATCTAATTGTCCAAACTGACACTTTAATGACACCTGTAATGCTAATTAAAGGATTAGTTCAGTTGTAAACAAACACCGTCGGTGATTCGTTTACCGGTGTTCCTGGCCTGTTATCATTAATTACCGGTCAATCAGAGGTAACCTGCTCACCTGTATAGCAATTAAGGTAAATAGACACTGTTGAGCTGCGCAATTCAATTATGCTGCCCCTGGGCGACAGCTAGCTTTACCCCCAATCAAATATAGAAACCAACTGAAAATGTGTAAGTCGGGGCTAGGGGCAGAACAATACACCAGTTCAATTCCAATATTTACTGAAAATGTACGGTAAATACTACAAATATAAAATTATACACAAATTTACAATGTAGCAAATCGAGACTGAAATACGGGGTTTAAACGGTAATAAATATATAAAGTACATTATTAACAATTAAAGTTCATGTGTGAAATGATATCACAATTAAAGTTACTTGTTGATTGGAGAAATTAATAATGTCCATGCAATACACAAATGAATTGGAAAGTCCGGTTACACCGCTCCATATAAAATTCACATTTTCTGGAACAATCGACAGATGATTAAAATAATAAAGTTATTATCCAAACATTTGAAGAGTTTGTATATATTTTACAAATGATGATTGAATACATACGATCATGGTTTACCACAAACAGAAATGAGCTCTGTGGAACGCGTCCATGTGATTCCTTGTCTAGGCGTGAAAGGAAGTTTAAATCACACACATATAAAAACACAGGTGTATATAAATTATGGAACACCGTAGGAGGAATATTGATTGTTATAAAAATAGTCTGCTAAGAAATCAATAGTTGTAGTAAATGAATACGACTGACTGATAAAGTTCCATGAAATAAATTAACAGAATAAATGTGCCAGGTTTGGCAGTACACTCCCCTTCTGATTTCAATCCTTTGATATCATATAATAGACATGAATGTTAAAGTTACAATAATAATGAACGTTATAATCCAATAAAGTTCTGTGGAACACATAATCCAAATATAAATACGATTTGACTTCGCCAAATATCACGGGAGATCCCAATCACAAACGGATATTAATATGTCACAAACGATGAAACAGTTAATTCCACAGTAATCCAACTGTATAAAATGAATATATATATACACAGTTAATAATAATTGTCCATATTCTTGGACGGTCATCTTGCTCACGTGAGCACGGAAGTCTTCCGGAAATTCACATCAAACGAAGTGTCACATAAAACAAATAAGTGTCACTATACATGTTTACAGTTCTCACATCGGAAGGTCGGATTCACGTCTAATGGGTAACACCACCATATCACACCATTATCCATACCATTCTTCACCATACCAAACCATTCCACACCATAGCATGCCATTTCCATAAGCTGAAAGGGTAAAGGAGTAGTATGCGTGTCGAAACACACTCAACAACCCGGATCATTCATCACAGTCAACCAGATGAACCAGCTCTGTGATAGGCCTGGTGAACACTATGGCCTTCCCTTCGGATATAATCCGTATTTCTACCTTTCAAACATGCTCATCTTTCCCGGGAAAAACCCTAGTGATAATTCCCAGGGGCCATTTGTTTCGATGTGCGGTCTTGTCTCTAAGTAAGACCACATCCCCTTCTTTTGTATCTCTTGTTGTTGATGTTCATTTCTGCCTTGATTGAAGGAGGGGCAGATACTCATTCCGCCAACGAGCCCAGAACGTCTTCGCCAAGGCTTGAACTCGCCTCCATTCTGCCAAGAGCAGATCTTTCTGGCCGAATTCCCCAAGCTTCTCCGGGGAAAAGACATAATCTACCTTTTGGGTGAGCAACATTGCTGGTGTCAAAATCAGTGGATCTTCTGGATCGTTTGAAACAGGCAACAGTGGTCTGGAGTTGATGATTGCACTCACTTCGGCCATGAAGGTGTGTAGCACATCATGCGTCAGGTTCTTGTTGTTGGTGTTTGACAACATGAAGTCCAGAATTTTTCTGGTAACGCCGATTATTCGTTCCCAGACTCCGCCCATATGGGAAGCATGAGGCGGGTTAAATACCCAAACGGTGTTCGACTGTTTCAAATAGTGGTTGACTGGTCCCTGCTCTACATTGATGGCTTGGATATGGAGGTCTTTAACTGCTCCAATGAAATTGGTCCCTCTGTCAGACCAAAACATCTTGACTTCACCACGGATTGTGGTGAAACGTCTCAAGGCGTTTATAAATCCAGACGAACTCATCTCTTCAACTAACTCTATATGTACAGCTCTTGTAACAAGACACGTAAACAGTACAGCCCAGCGTTTGGAGTTCGCCTGTTCACCTCGTGTTCGTCGGGTGACTACGGTCCAAGGACCGAAAACGTTGACACCCACATTAGAAAAGGGAGGTGCTACTTCTAGTCTGTCTTCTGGCAGATCAGCCATTATCTGAGTTTCTGTTTTGGCACGTAGTTTTCTGCAGGTAACACATTTATGGATGTATGAAAATATGTGGCGCTTCCCACTAGTTATCCAAAAGCCTGATGTTCTGACAGTGCCCTCCGTAAAGTGGCGTCCCTGGTGCTTAACCTGCTCATGACAGTGTCGTATTATCAGTGTTGATAGGTGGTGACCTCCAGGAACAATAATCGGTCTTTTCTCCTTCAAGGGCAGGTCTGAGTGAACAATGCGCCCACCTACTCTAAGAAGGCCGTTATTATCCAAGTAAGGGTTGAGACCCAAAAGCGGGCTCCTTTTTGGGAGTGTCTGTCCGTTCATGAGTTGATCGATCTCTTCACCATATACTTCAGTCTGAACACTTCTGATTATCGCCATCTCTGCTGCTAATTTCTCATCTTGGACATTATCTGCCGCTGTATCTTTCCTACAGTTTCGTATGAAACAGAGCAGATATACAGCGACAGATTTCAACCTATTCCAGTCTGAGTATTTTTCTAACCATTTGGTTTCCGGTTCTTGATGAACCAGATCAAGTTCTGTTTTTAGAACTGTAGTCTTCGTTCTTATCTCCCGGTCACCGTCAGGGTCTACCAAACTACGTGTTTCAACTGTCGTGTTTTGATCGTTGCATTCCAATAACTGTCTGGGCCCCAACAACCACTCACATGTGCTGATATCTTGAGCAGGTACAGATCTTGTTGCTGAAGTTGCTGGGTTACGTTCACTGGGAACATACTTCCATTGGTCAGGGTTCGAATATTTCCGGATACGTTCCACCCTGTTGGCAACGTATGTATGGAAACGTCTGGTCTCGTTGTTGATGTAGGCAAGAACCACTTTACTGTCTGTATGGTAAGTTACAGTGTCAATTGGAACATCTATGTTGTCTAGCACTCAATGGGCTACTTCGATCGCTAATACGGCGGCACAAAGTTATAACCTCGGAATGGTATTCCCACTGGTAGGATCAACCTTTTCCTTTCCAAAAACAAAGCCAACATTAACGTTGTCATCTCCATTGACTGTTTGCAAGTAGACTACTGCAGAAACTGCCTTTTCAGATGCGTCAGAATATACGTGAAGATCACGCACTCTGGCCTTGCTTAGATGGATTACCAACGGTGGTTTGATCCATAGAGTTTCCAGAGCTTTCAGACTATCTCTCCATGCTATCCATTCTGACGTTATGTCTTCTGAAACTGGTTCGTCCCAGTCTACGGTTTCCGAAACTAGCTTCCTAAGTATCAACTTTCCCTGGATTATTACGGGAGAGAGGAATCCCAGTGGATCAAAGATGCTATTGACTGTCAATAGTATCCCTCTTCTAGTTACTGGTTTTTCTTCTTGTGACAGAACGAACAGGAAGTTGTCTGTGTTCACGTCCCAGTTCAAACCAAGGCTTCGTTGCAGCGGTTTTTCATCTGCGTCAAGATCCAAATCTTTCAGATTAGATGCTAAGTCGGTTGACGGGAAACTTCCCATTACCCCAGGACTGTTAGATGCTACTTTGTGAAGACGTAGGTTCCCGTATTTCTTTAGGGCGTCCTGTGTGTCTTTCATGACCTTGATAGCCTCTTCCGGTGTCGGACATGAGGTCAAACCGTAGTCTACATAAAAGTCCCTGGTAACGAAGTTTGTCACGTGACTTCCGTACTCTTGTTCTGCTGTCTTCGCTGTTTTTCTTTGGCCTAGTGTGGCCACGGCTGGGGATGGACTGTTCCCGAACACATGTACTCTCATCCTGTACTCAATCAGGTCCTTGTCAAAGTTGTTGTCTTCATGCCAGAAGAAACGAAGATAGTTCCGGTGATCTTCCCGCACTATGAAGCAATGGAACATATGTTGTATATCACCAGTTATAGCAATCATTTCTCTCCGAAACCTGATAAGGACACCCAATAAACTATTAGTTAAGTCGGGTCCGGTGAGCATTACATCGTTGAGCGATACACCATCATGCTTTGCTGACGAATCGAAGACGCCTCTGATCTGTTCGGGCTTCTTGGGGTGGTATACCCCGAACAATGGCAAATACCAACGTTCTTCATCTTGATGCAACGGAGGTGCAATCTCCGCATGGTTGTTACTTAGTATCTTATCAATGAACTCAAGGAAATGTTCCTTCTTTGTGGGATTTCTGGCTAAGTTGATGTCCAACAATTTTGCCCTTCTGGCTGCTTGTGGCCTGTTATCAGGAAGATGTTGTTTTGTTGGCTTGAACGGGAGTGGTGCCTCCCAATTCCCATCAGAGTTCCGTGTGAACTCCCGGTCCATGGTCTTCATGAAAACCTTATCTTCATGGGACATAGCGATCTTCTCGTCGTCTTTGGTCTGAACAAATATCTCTGTCTCATATTTTGAGAGATTGGGTCATCTTTAATTTCAAACCCATTCTGGCATGGTCTTAGTATAGAAGCTCTACCCGACAGTTGGAGGTGGGTCCTCATTACTTTCACTTCTCGAGGGATGTGTTGTTTGTCAAGACAGGTTTCGCCAATAATAGCTCATCCTAGTCTTAACTGCTGTGCGTACGGTGCCTTAATTGATCCATAAATGCTCCTTTTGACGTGATGAGCTTCAATTAAGTCTCGACCGATGAGTAACATGATTTCACAGGCCTCATCAACTGGTAATATGTGACGTCTTAAACTTTTCAAGTGCGGATAAGCATCCACAAACTCAGGCGTCGGGATTTCATCCCTATTATCTGGGATGTAATTGCATTCAACCAGTTTTGGCAGCTTCATTTCTGTATCTCCACTCACAGATCGTACAAAAAAACCATCACCACGCCTTCGATATGTTGTCTGTTTGCCAGAACATGTAGACATTGTGTAGCTTTCTGGTTTATCTGTCACTTCAAAGATGTCAAAAAAGCTAGGTGAAGCTAGGGAACGATTGCTTTGTTCGTTGATTATGGCATATGTTTTGATGACTTTATCCGGGTTGTCCCTGTGGAAAACGTTCACAGGCAAGATCTTTGCACAAGACTTCCCACAGTAGTTCGACTTGCATATTTGGGTGCACCTAGAGCTGACTTCTGTATCAAAGTCTTGATTCTCTGATTTACTACAGGTCTCCCCGCCATGCTGTTTTGGGGATCCTTTAGGTTTATCCGTAGCCCTTTTTGTATCAAGATGCAAGGCTGTAGCGTGGCTATCGCTGCCACACTCTCCACATTTAACACGGGAAGTACAATCTGACTTCAGATGGCTGTCAGAGTCGCAACATTTGAAGCAAACATTGTGTTCTCTCAGGAGCTTTCTTTGTTCTTCAAGTGGCATCGCTTTGAAACCTCTACACTCATTCAACGAGTGTTTTGTCTTATGAATGATGCAGCGTTCGAGTGTCGACTGACCACTTTGATTAGCTTGAGATGTCTGTTTGTCTACATTCGTCTTGTGAACATTTACTTTAGCACTGGGTGCGGGGGCCTCCCCGCCGTACTCCTTCTTTGATTAGTAACAGCTGGTTCTAAGTCATATTTGAAAGCTGGATTGTTTTTAAATTCAGACATTTCCCTAATGAATGTGGAAAATTCCGTAAAGGGAGTGAACTCTACGTGATGTGTGGCCTGGTACTTTGACGACCGTGTCGATCGTTTGTCCTGTAACCCATATGGCAATTTGCTTACAATAGGATTTATCCCCGACGTTGAATCGAAATAAGCAAGTTGGTTCTGAAATCGGGGTTTCAATTTGGTATATTCGATTTCTGTCAGAATGTTTGACAACTGGAATAGGCGTTTCGGTTCTCTATTCGTTATCTTTGGAAAGTTGTCTAACTTTTTCTTTAATGAATGCTCAACAATTACCGGAGAACCGTACCTGATATCGAGCCTTTTCCACAGTGTATCCAAGCCTTTTGTTGGGTCTTCGGCCGTCGAGTTATGCAAACTCTGTGCGTCTTCTGTGGACTCCGGTCCAAGATATTGGACCAGTAAATCTAGTTGTCCCTTCACTGATATATGGAGCACGTGGGCAACATATTCGAAATTTGCCCTCCACATATTGTTAGACTCTGGCCTTTCGTTGAAGGTTGTCAAACTTTTCAAGAGTAGTTCCTTTCGAAGCATGAAGTTTGTCATAACTGTAACTGAGGTATCAGGCTGATGGCCAGTCGACTGGCTCGGAAAACTGTACCCTTGTCCAATAGGTCCGTTCTGGAGTTACTGGTGTTGCTGGTCTAAATTCGGGAGCTTCCCGATTCAAACGTGATTGTACAGGTTGATAACCGTGATCGTCATGTTGCTGATGCTATGGATACGGTGTTGAAGTGATGCGTGGATACCCGTTATAGCCATATTGGGTTTCCGCATCCTGTTGTTGGCTAAACCTTACAGTAGTGGTCCTTACAGGAGTTGTTAATCCAACTTGCTGTTGGTCAGTAAGAGCACTTTGAGTAACAGTTGTTACGGGATTATTCCCGGTAATTCCATAATTGTTGTCAGTCCCATCGTGCTCGGGAGTGTTATGTAAATGGGTATTTACAAAGACTGCTACTCTCTTTAATGGGTTCTCGGTGTCTTCCGGAAGCTCTTGTAATCTTCCGTCCTCGTCTTCGTCTCCCTCGTACGCACGGGCCTCTGCGTCGAGCTTGGCAGCTTCTTTGTGCATCTCTAGTATCGTGAGTTCGGCTTCATACTGGGCTTGTCGTTCGGCCTCTTTCCGGATCCTCTCGGCCTCTTGTTTAGCTTCTTGTGCCTTTCTTTCGGCCTCTTGCTGGGTCCTCTCGGCCTCCTGTCGAGCTTTCTTGTCAGCCTCTTGTGCCTTCCTTACGGTTTCCTGTTGAACCATCAATGCTTTTTTCTGTTAAAATGCAATTATAGCCTTTGCAGCGTCAGCTTTTGCTCGTGTTCTTCTTGCCAAACTGGAAGCCCTGGATCCTTGCGAGTTTGTTTCGCTACGGCTGTATTTTGAACTCGATGATTTGTTATCTTGGGGTTGGCTTACACCCTGTAAATTTGTTATAGCTGTCTCATACATAAGGTGTCGGATTTCAACTACCGGGGTAGCTACCTCCAGTTCTTGTCTGGCCATGTCTGTCCTCTGGGCACTCAGGAAGCCAAGATATTCGTCATACAGTTTTCTATATCTTCCGTATGCTTGAACGATGCTTTGTTCAAGCTCCAGTGCCCTTATTACCTCTGATGGTGGATAGTGAGTCTCCTGAATCAGGGCGTTGCACCTTGACCAAAATAACTCTCGGTCTTGAGAGTACTTCTCTTGTCTCTGAAAGTAGGCTTCCTCGCCCTTCTCTGTAAGACTGCATGTCCTAAATGCGGGAAGGCCCACCGTAGTTGGAACATCGTCATTTGTTTCTGGGCTGGTGCCCGATGGGAACGTGTCCTCAAAGGTTGGAGTGTCCCTGGTCCTCTGGGTTGGGGTATCCCCTTTTGCCTTATTGTCAGTGGCTGACATGCTTTCACAATTGACGTGTAGTATGGGTGCTTCCCGAAGCCTCACTCGCTGGTAGGTTGTGATCTTTTTACTATGCTGCCCCTGGGCGACAGCTAGCTTTACCCCCAATCAAATATAGAAACCAACTGAAAATGTGTAAGTCGGGGCTAGGGCCGGCAGAACAATACACCAGTTCAGTTCCAATATTTACTGGAAAATGTACGGTAAAAACTACAAATATAAAATTATACACAAATTTAAAATGTAGCAAATCGAGACTGAAATACGGGGTTTAAACGGTAATAAATATATAAAGTACATTATTAACAATTACAGTTCATGTGTGAAATGATATTACAATTAAAGTTACTTGTTGATTGGAGAAATTAATAATGTCCATGCAATACACAAATGAATTGGAAAGCCCGGTTACACCACTCCATATAAAATTCACATTTTCTGGAACAATCGACAGATGATTAAAATAATAAAGTTATTATCCAAACATTTGAAGAGTTTGTATATATTTTACAAATGATGATTGAATACATACGATCGTGGTTTACCACAAACAGAAATGAGCTTTATTGAATACCAAACATGTAGTATCTGTGAATTAGATTACTGTATTAATTGTACTGGTATATCTCCAACTTTACGAGCAGCACTACAGGAAGATACATCAAATAATTTCATGTGGACTTGTAACTGTTGTAAACAAAACTTTCCTAGTATGACAAGTATGAAACAACAGCTGAAATCAATAGAAGACAGTACCCATGTCAGACTAACTAGTCTAGAGGACAAAGTTATGGAAATAAAAACTACCGTAATATCAATACAGAGGTTAAAAAAGAAATGTACATGTTAAAGCCAGATCTAATTAGAGAAATAAAAGATGAAATACATACATCCTTACAGGAGAATGTGCGTAAAGAAGTAAGAGAAATTGAAGACCAAAAACTCAGATCCCTCAATCTCATTATTTTTAACATGCAGGAAAGTGACAATAAGATAAGTACACAAAGGAAGCAGTATGATATGGATAAATTTAATGAACTCTGTTCAAGAATTGGTGTAAATGAAGTTGATGTGAAGACTCTATTTAGACTTGGAATACCAGGAACAAAGAAGGTTAGACCCCTAAAAGTAATACTTAACAACAAAAAACAGAGGAAGGACATATAAGATTCAGCAATAAAAATAAAAGACATTCATAGAGAGAGTGGTTTAAGCAGATGTATCATCACAAAAGATTTGACAGTACAACAAAGGGAAATAAATAAAAAGAGAAGGGCCGAAAATAAAGCAAAGAAAAATAATGTAGAATATGGGCAATTTCAAGAAACAGAAAATATGAAAATACCAGAAACGTCAAACAGAAACGAGGCAAGGCTAAGTGACCCTGAATCTGAGGAAAACATGGATGAAGCGTTGCAACCGACAGTCTTCTTCTCAACCATTACTGATGGATTTATTTAGGAAAAAAGAGGAAGCCCAAGCAAGAGCTGCACTGTCTCTTTCTTCAATTGGAGATGAAACTATTATTGGAGGGGTGGATATTCAGGAAGCTGATGCACGCGTGCACAGCCACTTGTCAGACAAGGAAAAATAAATAGTTTTAAAGTTTTTAACCAAACTCCCACTGTAAATAGCGCACAACTAAATATATTGTACACTAATGTAGATAGTCTTTTAAACAAAATGGATGAGTTAAGTGAAAAAATAAAGAAAAATAACTATGATGTTATTGCAATTACAGAAGTATATCCAAAAAATAAGGATGTAGACGATATATTTATTTCAGAATTGAAAATTCCAGGATATAATTTGTACTTGTCTCCAAATAACACATTTACAGGTAGAGGGTGTATTATATACACAAAAGAGACATTAAAATCGTTCCAACTAGATTGTGTGAAAAATAAATATATAGAACATGTACAGATTGGGATAGGACATGGACATGGCCAAAATATACTTTTAACATGTATATACAGAAGTCCAAGTGCAATCAACCCAGAATGCATTCAAGAATTAAGCAACCTCATTAATAGAAAAGCTATACAGAATATCAAATACAGCCACATACTAATAGTAGGAGATTTCAACTTCAAAGAAATCAATTGGGGGAATAATACAACGACTGTAGGAATTGAGCATATAGCCACAAAATTTCTAGAAGCAGTAAACGATGCTTATCTATATCAACATGTACGTTTACCAACGAGGTATAGGGGAGACAACCAACCAAGTTTACTGGACTTAGTAATGACTAATGAAGAAGGTATGATTGAAGAAATTAATCATTGCGCACCACTAGGAAATAGCGATCATGAGGTACTTGAATTCTTATTTCAACTAGGAAAATCAGACAATGGAGAAGAAACTTCTCAGGAATTCTATAAATTCTTCAAGGGAGATTATAACGATATAAACATGCACTTATCCAACCAAGATTGGGATTTAACATTGGCTGACGGAGATGTTGAAAATATGTGGAATAGGTTTGCCGATAAAATTTCGATTATTTATAAAGAATACATACCAGTGAGCAAATCTAGGCCGAAGATATTCAACACTCCATGGATCAACGAAGAAACGCTATCTGCCCTTTTGAGAAAAAGAAGATTATGGAAAAAGTATAAGTACTGCAGAAGCCCCAGCAATAAAAATAATTACGAAGAGGCAAAGAATGTTGCAAATAAATTGGTAAGAAAAGCTAAATTAGAGTATGAAAAATCAGTAGCCCTTAAAATGAAAGAAGATTCTAAAATATTCTGGAAATACGTACAATCAAAAACTAAAACAAAAGAAGACATACCATGCATAAAAGATGATGAAGGAAATCTCCATTTAGACAATAAAGAAAAAGCAGAGTTATTAAACAATTTCTTCAATAGTGTTTTTACTGTTGAAGATAACAGTAACATAGTTGATTTTCCATCTAAGACAGAGAAGACACTAGAGAGTATAACATTTGACCAAGCCAAAGTAGAAGAATATCTCAATAAATTAAAGGAAACAAAATCACCAGGTCCAGACCAAATGCACCCAAAATTCATCAAAGAAACAGCAAAATTTATATCAGTTCCAATTACAAAGATCTTTAATAAATCAATGCAAAGTACAACAATACCAGAAACTTGGAGATTAGCTAATGTAACACCTTTGCACAAAAAAGGCCCAAAACACCAAGTATCTAACTACCGACCAATTAGCTTAACTTCAATCATCTGCAAAACAATGGAAAAATTGGTAAGAGATGCTTTAATGGATCACATGGAAAATAATCAGCTTTTTACACCACACCAGCATGGTTTCCGCAAAGGTAGATCTTGTGTCACCAAGTTAATAGAAGTAATGGAGGACTGGACTGAAAAATTAGACAATAATAAGGCTATTGATGCTATATATTTAGATTTCCAGAAAGCGTTCGATAAAGTTCCACACAAAGCTTCAAGCATATGGCATTAAAGGTAACTTACTTATGTGGATAGAGGATTTTCTGAGGTGTAGAAAACAAAAAGTTGTGCTAAATGGGGCAGAATCTAACTGGACACATGTAAGTAGTGGAATTCCGCAAGGCAGTGTACTAGGGCCAATACTCTTCACAATCTATATCAATGACTTACCAGAAGTAACAAACAACATATCCAAACTATTTGCAGATGACACCAAAGTATATGCTCCTGTCAATAATGCTGATGATCAAAAACAACTTCAGGATGATCTAGATAGACTTATGGACTGGTCCAGTAAATGGCTCTTGCAATTTAACAAATCTAAATGTAAACACATCCATTTTGGCCCATCAATTGATACAGAATATTACTTGGGAGACTACAAAATAACAAAAACGACAAATGAAAAAGATTTGGGTATAACTATTGATAATCAGCTTAAATTCCAACTGCACATCCAAACACAAACAAAAAAGGCAAATCAGAGGTTAGGGATGATAAATAGAACCTTTACTTACATGGAAAAGGATATGTTTCTTACACTATATAAAAGTTTGGTAAGGCCACATCTCGAATATGGAAGTAACGTTTGGTCCGTTATATATAAAAAGGAAGCTATTCAAATAGAAAATGTGCAACGTAGAGCTACAAAAATGGTCAGAAACATTAGACACCTGAGTTATAGTAGTAGACTAAGATACCTAGGCTTACCATCACTGCAGTACAGAAGACTAAGGAGCGATATGGTAGAAACTTATAAAATTACCAACAATATAGATAAAATTGAAAATGTAAATATATTTCCAATGAAAGATTCAATTACAAGAGGACACAGTAAAAAAATTTACAAGACATATAGCAGAACAAATATCAGAAAATACAGCTTTACTCAAAGAGTGGTAGATGCCTGGAACAGCTTACCAACTGAAGTTGTAGAGGCAAGAAGTGTGAACATTTTAAGAGTCAGCTGAACAAACACTGGAATGATTTAGAAATAAAGTTTGTACCTGACTTTTACGGACCGGAAGCATGTACAGACGACAGACAATCAAGAAGGGTCTTAGAGGCTAGTTAGCCTAAATTGATCTCAACACCAGGTAAACCAGGTAAATATATGGGTCTGGATCAGAATCCAACCCCAAATGCATTCTCGTTCTGGGTTGTTTGTCCAGAAGAGATGCAGCATTCTAGTTTTCATTCATGCATCTTTGAAGTTCATTATGACATTTACCAAAGAGTAGCATGTTGAATATGGGGGAAATATCGTAGAAGCTGAACAGGGTCAACATTTGAAGGTGTCATATCTTCATCAGACATCAAGATAGTACCTGTACAGCATTTCGTGAACACACATATGCTTAATGAAGTGTTTCGTTGCATAGGTTTCCTGGTACAGCACCAGTTCTTTATATTCCAACAAGCGTATTTAAAGCCGGAGAAGAACATCCAATGATAGATGGTTGTACCAGTATTATTCGTTTGTTTTGTACGGGACTTCCATATATATAGGGGTGTTATGCGTCAATCAATGTAGTGTCAAAGGGATTCTTCCACTCTTGTAAAGGTCAAATTCTACACTAAATACCCAGCCTTGACAAAGAGATGCAATCCGTCGTCGTCTCCACTTGGCCAAAAATAAATCACGAGGATGACGGTCACCTTAAACAAAGGACGTATTATTAATACTAGTATATGTGACAAGATGCTGCAATTGAATCTAGATAAATAGAAATTTATGCTTACATTGAATTTTTCGCCGAAAACAAGAATGATGTCGATGAGACACTGGGGGACTACAGTGGCTGCTGCGATGACCAACTTTAGTATGGCTTAGAAGAATTTGACCATCCAAATGAGTAGACCAGTAAAAAGAAAGGGAGAAACTACCCGTTGATACCTTTTGAAGCGGAGGAAATTTTACTGTTAGTAAGAGAAAGCTCTTGACAAGACGGTCAAGACGGATTCAGGAAGTATTCCTCACTGCAAATAAAGGATGACAGTGTTTCGATCGACCAGGGGTAACATGGTGGTATTCCTCACTGCAAATAAAGGATGATAGTGCCCCGATCGACCAGGGGTAACAGGTGGAATTCCTCACTGCAAATAAAGGATGATAGTGTTCCGATTGACCAGGGGTAACATGGTGGCATTCCTTACTGCAAATAAAGGATGATAGTGTTCCGATCGACCAGGGGTAACATGGTGATAGATGAGAACCAAACTCCTAGGCATCGAAGTTGAAACTAAACTGGATGTGTAAAGAAAGAATAGGATGCCTTTGTGAATCTCACCACGAAGACCGATCACAAGTTAGGCCGCCGGAATGCCTTGACAAGGAAGCCCATCCCGGGTCACACTCAAAACAAGGACTAAAAATCCTCTTAAACCCAGAATGCTCATGTTCAAGTATGCAAAGGAGGGTTGTCATTATTTTGCTCATTTTTAAGACAGGGCCAACCCTTAGGTGGACAATTATGTCAATTACTTTCCCGCCATATACCTCACCTACCTTAATGCCAGCAACCTATAAGGATGGTCAATAGTGCGTTCCCATCAAACAGTAGGCTTAGGCAGGGGAGATTTACGTTGTTTGAGCGGTTGGGTTCCAAGATCAGACCAGATACATTGTAGATTTGCCTACCACGTTTCAGCGAGAGCCAATTACAATGGATAATTAAATACCGAAGTATTAACTGTTGAAGATTTGAGGTAGAGACTATTTCCGCTAGGATTTACTCTGTAAACACAGCCTCACGTGTACACGTACAGCTTCAGACCGACTGCTTTGGAAAAAAGATATACTACTCAAACCACCAAGGCACCAATGCTTGGGAAACCACCAACCCTTTGGATCAGCCGAATGGAAGGGTACTCATGACTAGCACCTTCTACATGTTCTGGCACTCAGCTTCAGATATTCATATCAACTGGGTTTGTGATTTTTTGGACCTCCTGGACTGTGAGTACTCCGGGATTTAATACATCGGTCTTTCTGTAATAAAAAGGGTGAAAGAAGATTTTCATTTTTAGTGATAGGTAGAGATGGGGTATATTTTGTTAAACATCACACTGATTCACACAAAAAGTATATAGAGGAGGATGTCATTGCAATACTGGAATTCTTGATTGATAACATATTTGTAGAATTTGGAGGTCAAGTTTTCCAGCAGACAATAGGGATACCTATGGGGACTAATTGTGCGCCACTTTAGCAGATTTGTTTCTTTATTCGTATGAAGCCAGGTTCATACAAGGGCTAGTTCAGAAAAAAGACAATAAGCTAGCCAAATCCTTTAATTTCAGTTTCCGTTATATAGATGGTGTTCTTTCATTGAACAATCCTCAATTCAAGGATAACCTTCATCTTATATACCCAAATGAACTCGAAATTAAAGAGACCACTGATACACCATCATCAGCATCATACCTGGACCTATACCTCTACATTGACAACTCTGGACGTCTGAAAACAAAACTTTACGACAAGCGTGTGATGATTTCGACTTTTCAATAGTGAACTTCCCGTTTTTGAGCAGTAATATCCCACTTCTCCGGCATATGGCGTGTACATTTCATAACTCATTCGCTATTGCCGTGCCTGTAGTTTGTACAGCGATTTTGTCAACAGAGCGAAATTACTGTCTCAAAAAATTATACATCAAGGGTATGTTCAGCCACTGTTACAATTGTCACTACAGAAGTTTTACGGTCGTCACCACGATTTGACAGACCATTACAATGTTTCGGTTTCACAAATGAGAACAGATATCTTTGGGTAGATCCAGTGTTTGCTACTGGACTGACTAACACCGACTATGACAAAACCGGACATTTCACTGGCAGTGTGACGGGTGCCACGCGTGGAGCAGATCATGCTTACCCTTCCGGAGCACCTGATGACACCTCAGTTTTTATAGGGGTTCACACTGCTAGTGCTTTAGTTTTGTGACGTTCTTGTTCTTTTTTGTTTATTTGTTTTGTCTTTGTCATGCCGTCTCAATTCGTGTTGCTATGATTTGCCGTGATTTTGGATTTATGATTTTAGAATTTCCCCTTTCCTCGTTCTTGCTTCGGTATTCGTTTGCCGATGTATATTGATTGTCTCTGGAGGTCTCTGTTGATCGGCTGATGATGTTGACGATGCACTCGTCCTTCCTGTAGTAATTCATGGAACTGTTGTAGAGTAGAGCCTAGCATTCTAACCCCAACAAGGTGTTTCCTATCGACATTGACTTCGACATTACCATTGTTAGTGTTTTGAGCAAGAGGTTTTTTTCGCTAGGGTTCACTCTGAAAACGCAACCACTGGAATTAAAGTACAACCCTGGAGCGATGGCTTTGAAGAGATACTAAACATACTACCTACATCACAAACGCTACGGGTCGGCACTGAATGAATTTTGCCACCAGAGAAGTTTTCTCGTGGCTAGTACCTTCTACATGTTTTTTTTCTGTAATTCTTTATTTTTTGAAATTCACCTATTTGTACAAACTTTTGAAGATTGAAGACATTGCTATATAATCACATATTATAATTATATTTCTCTGAATGAATCATGTAATTTAGAGGAAAAAGAAAATAAACAAAACAGCATTCTACCTTCTACGTGTTCTCCTTAAATTGGGTGGCACTCAGTATCAGATTCATATCGTCAGTGCCTTTTTGAATTGGTGGTCTTTTGAACTTCCTGTGTTGTGTGTTGTAACATCACGTGTTCACCTCTTTTGGGAATTGCTGATGATGTTGATAATGTTGGCAATGTAGTTGCCATTCCTGTAGTAATTCAACTGTTGTAGACCCAGCATAAACATATCATCTATAAATGAATGTATGATGAGGTAGGTGCTATGGAAACAGAACTCAACGCAGAAATCAAAAGATTTGAGACCTCATTAAAAATCTACAAATAACTGGGAAAATTTCAAATCAAGTGTTCTTGGTGTGTGTTCCGTGTGTTGTTTATTATTGTTGATTAGCGGAATCTGTGTTGATCGGTGTATGTATCACAGCCTCAGTTTATTTTTGGATAATCTGCTTCAGCATTACCATTCACTTCTTATCCTTGAATTCATGCTTCGTTGCCAGCGAGAAACACTTAGATATTGTGCGATCAATTGAAAGTCAGCTGCCGGTCGAAAATGATGTCTAGACCCTACAATACGTCTTAGGAACAACTTAGTCTTAGACCAGAAGGATCATCTGTTGACACATGTGTTCAGAACAAATGTTCCATGCAAGCGATTCTTCTATTATTTCAACGTGAGGAAAACCTATACCTTCTGTTAGTCGTTCTTGTCTGTATTTTAGAGAAAATTATTCCAAACTGTCAGAACATGTAGATCAATCCTCCAACCCCGTCGTGGACAAGTCTTTTCTGTTTCAGAGGTTTCTGTTTCTGTGACTTCCTAGAAGGAATCTTCGCTTACAAAGTCATTGTCCTCATGTTTTGAGATGCCAACCGTTTTTGTGTACAGATGTTGGATATATTGTAGACCATCTGGAAACCCTGTCAGTTTTATTGTGTCTAGTCAACATGGTTAGGGCTCTATGCAGGAATAGCCCTCAAAATACTAGTAGACGAGTGGAGCAGAAGCAACTTTTTGACACTTTTGCTAAATTCAAAATCATCATTGATAATACCAAGATGACTCGTTGAACGATTGAAGCTGATGAATCTCGCTATGGACCTTTCTTTAGACAGCCTACGTCTGATTGCAATATAGTGTTCGTCAAAGATGCATCATTTACCGTTAGACTCCAACTCATTTATTGCAAATATCCTTCATTTTTTTGAAAGGGTGCGTGGGAACTGATAGAATAGAGGAAGAAGAAGAAGAAGAATGTTTTAATGTCCATTAGAATGGACATTCAAGGGGCATAATAAAAATACCTATAAATAAACAAAGTAAAACAATACAATTTAACATAACAATATACATGCCCATGTGTATAAGTCAACAAATAAGAATGAGTGCACTCAAGTGCAGTCTGAAATCCGGTGGTATTTAAACAATAGAAAATGAACTCTCGTTTAGAAAAGATAAAAATGTCGATTGCAACGCATAACTCGTTGTCAGGGCCTGATAAAAGATACTTATAACATGAAAATTTATACTATGTTATGTTCATGTGATGTATCTTGATATTGACAAATGATATTTTTTAATATATATATATATATCTCGCATATTTTTTTTATGAAAAATGAGATTTCCCGGAATATACATGGTTCCAAAGAGTTTTGGATCTAGGCATTTCTTTGTAACGAAAATTTCCAGGAAAAAATATACTTTGCAACTAAATATCTATCCATTCATTTGCAAATTTTGGACTGGATACACGCAGTGGTTTTGACGAAATAAAGTATACAAAACGACCGATTGTACCTCGCAACCATTAACATGATCAAGGTTACATAAACAATATCGATTTTTTTCTCACTAAGCACGTGGGGTCTTTGAATGGGTTTTAACTGAAGGCACGCCCTTTTCCTTGATTGAACCATTGAAATCTTGTGTTGATGATTACCCTTTGAGATCGTGGGTATAAAACGAAAATGGTGCTGTTTCGAAACGATATAATTTTGCCTATTAACATAGGATTAGTTTTGGATCTCAGCGTTTGTTGTGCAAGAATCGTTACTAAACTGACCTATAAATAAAGTATGTTAAAAAATCTATCTGTACATATAATCTTGTCTGGGTTCATGCATTTTTACGCCCTATAGCAACTGATTTTGACCAGTGTGTCCATTGAATATTTTCATCACGACAGTAAATTATGCAAGGAATTCGCATATTACCTCTTCTTGGCGGCAAGTTTAATCACTTTTTAACTACAAAGTAAAGATCTTGGAATTGAATGACGTTTTCACTAAATATTGAATTTTTTTATTTCTTTTGAAATCTTGACATTTTGTTAATTGTTTATTTTCGTCGCCATGCTGTTAATTTGTTCCGAAAAAGTTATGAGACACAGAAGAGTTTTTCTTGAAGGGAGATAACTTTATACCACTAGATTTCCCGCTGACTGCAACCATTTATTAATATTATGATGTTAATTATTAACATGTTTGATATTTTTCTGTCTTCCTTATGCCCTATAAAAATATTTTAGATTATATACACAAGTAAGCGTTATGTAGGCTGCATCCTCGTATACCTAATGCAGGCGAGATAGCAATAAGAGGTAACTCGTTTGGGACAGAATATGTTGGTGTTAGGGTTTGCGGTATGATCGTTAGATATTTGGTCAATTCAAAAGTGATAGTTGGTCATTGGAAACATGTTAACATCGTGTAAACATGGTTTCTTTATAAGAAAGCACACTGAAGGACCAAAAACAATTAAAAACTGGAAATGAGATCACACGGGGTTGTTTAATACAATTCCAAGAAAAATCTTCATTTCTTTTTTCAATATAGTCGTATACCTAAGTTTTGTTGCTGGTCATAAAAATGTAGGATCCATAAAAAGATATAATATTATATCTTTGGTTCATAAATGCGAAGCACTGGTCAAAACTTTGAAGCATCTGAAAGAAATAATTGGGGGAAAACGAAAATTTTCAAAATTTCCTTGTAGGTTCTTAAAACGGTACCAATTGTTAGTCATAAAGGACATATATATATTTATAAAACTTACCCTAATCCCCCCCAAAAAAAAATTACTGGGAAGTTGTAAAGTTCTTTTATTGTAGCATGTGCATGAACAAAACAAACAGAATTTGTGTTTAATGTATATTAATGGTTCAAAAAATAAATCACATTTTTAAACACCCATTGGTTGAATGAACTAAACTTATTATATCGCCCAACATTTTTGAAAAATGGAAAATTTCAGCATTTCAGAATTTTGTAATATCTACAGTTTAACAGTTATAAAAATGCTGCGTTTATCTGACAATATTTTTAGCTATGTATTAGCTATCTTTTGAACAGTAAAAACATAAGAAGTGTTCAATATGGCCACAATCGCCACCCCTACTCCGACAAAATACTGCCAAAAAATTATCTTTTCATTGTTCTTTGTTTCCTATATCAAAAATGCTTGATAAATATCGTAATATATCGTTTCAGTGCCCATAGTAACAACAAAAATCTATTATTTCGACCGACCTTTGATAAAAAAAATTGGAATATTTTCCGGGTTTCAATATTTTCGAAAATCTACAATTAAATTGGCATGTATTTCGAACATGGAGTGTAGATATTTAAAAAAAATGGGGTTTAATTATCCCCGCACTTTCGAATAAAAGTTCGGGGATATTGTTATTGGCCTCGTTCGTCCGTCCGCCCGTCCGTCCGTCATACTTTTTCTATTTGGACCGCTTTAAACTTACTTTTAGATATGAGCAAAGCTCATGGTGACTTCAAGAAGAAGGAAACAATACAGGCGCCTAATGTTCTGAGGTGCTTTGTTTAACCATGTATTTGTAGATAAGTACTTTGTCCCATGTGTATTTACTCCATATCCCTTCTTTGCTTAATCATAACTTTGAGTCCGGTTCCAGTTTTGGTTAATTTCCTGAAAATGTCAATGGCTCATTTTTTTTTAATTTTAGCATAAAATCTTATAATTTGGCTAGTGTTTGGAAAAAAAACAAAATTCTGAATACTGGCAATTCTAAAATGTGATTACAATTTGGTAAATATCCTGATTAAAGTCTCAGAAACCACTTAGTTTTTTGTTAGATTCTTCCTAGCAACCATACTTTTGGACTTTATTTCTATTTAGAAATTTCACTAATTGGATTTCAAAAATACTAGTATATTTAATTCCATTTTTGGGTAGAAAGTTTTTGCAGAATTAAGTCTCAAAGACCACTTATTTGTTTTATATCCATCTAGCAACCATACACTTACAATATGTTTTGATTAGGACAAAGGGTTTAAAAAAATATTTGATTTTTGATTTTGGTAAAATTTATGGCAAAGAAATTTCGTGTATAGTTTTATTTAGGCAGAAATGAGCCCTCACCCACCCAATATTATTTGTATTTTACGGGTTTAGACGGTAAACACTATTTTTCTGTGCCGTCTAACCTGTAAAAATATACATTAAAAACCAGAGACTTATAATTATATGTCTCTGAAAAAAGGGCTACTGGTTTACTGCTCGTGTAAATTGATCCATAAAGACACCTTTTAAAAGCACATTTCGCTGGCTTATTCTCAAATGAAAAAACAACTTTAAAACTGAAAATATGTAATTTCCATTTTGTTGCACATTTCCCTTTTGATTACCTTTTTGTATGTGTATTGCGCTAGAGAAAAACTTGATAGAGAAAGGGATGGTTTAGGTAAGCGATTTAACCCTACTGCTAGCTTTTGCTAGTGCATGATTCTAAGTCGGGCTATTCCGAGATCCCGTCGATGCTTATTTTTGCCTTTAATTTGTATTTTTATTGCAGTTGGCTTGTAAATGTAATTTTTGGCCATTGGAGGTGTTATTTATACTGTTATCTTTTATCATTTAATTCATTAATAATTGCTATTACGATAATTGATCTAAAATTATTCCCGCACTTTCTGAAGAAAGTTCAGAGATATTGTTTTCGCATCCGTCTGTCCGTCCGCCCGTCTGTCCGTCTGTCCGAACGATGTGACGCGAATTACTCCTACATTTTTGGAATTAGGGTTTTAATTCTGTTAAAGAATTGTTGCACATATGCTGCAGATGCGCAATCAGCTTTCGGATTTTTGATATTGGTGTTAATGCAAACAAGAAGCCCCAAGATGTCGATTTTGACACATGTTGCATGTGATGCGAACTCCTCCTACAGTTTTGGATTTAGGAATTTAATATTGTTGTAGAATTGTTGCATACAGTCTGTAGATACGCAATAAGCTTTCGGATTTTTTTATGTTTATCATGGTGCAAACAAGAGGCCCAAAGATATCATTTTGACAAAGGCCCAAAGATGTGGAATTTGACACATGTGGCATGTGACGCAAACTCCTCCTACATTTTTGGATTTAGGGATTAAATCTTTATGCAGAATTGTTGCAAATAGTCTGCAGATTTGCAAGGAGCTTTGGGAATTTCGATTCCGGTTCCAACTTGGTAAATTTCCTGAAAATGTCAAAGACACATATATTTTTTTATTTTGGCATATAATCTTATATTCTGACAAGTTTTTGGAAGAAACGAAATCCTGAAAACTTAGGATTCTAAAAGGTGGCTCCAATTTTGGTAAATTCCCTGAAAGTCTCAAAGACCACTTATTTTTTTAATTCTACCTAGCAACCATACTTAAATTGTTTGTGTCGTTTAGAAGAAACATTTTCATCAATAGGATTTCAAATATATTTGATTCAAATTTTGGTAAATTTCCTGAAAGTCTCAATGACCACCTACTTGTTGGAATTCTGCCAAGAAACCGTACTTAAATTGTATGTTTCCTTTAGGACAAACATTTTTTCAATTGGATTTCAAAATTATTTGATTCCAATTTTGGTAAATTTCCTGAAAGTCTCAAGGACCACTTATTTTTTGGAATTCTACCTAGCAACCATACTTAAGTTGTTTGTGTAGTTTAGGACAAACATTTTCATCAATAGGATTTCAAAAATATTTGATTCAAATTTTGGTAAATTTCCTGAAAGTCTCAATGACCACCTACTTGTTGGAATTCTGCCAAGAAACCGTACTTAAATTGTATGTTTCCTTTAGGACAAACCTTTTTTCAATTGGATTTCAAAATTATTTGATTCCAATTTTGGTAAATATCCCGAAAGTCTCAAAGACCACTTATTTTTCGGTATTTTTGTATTTTAATATGTAAAAGGTCTCCCCGTGCGAGAGATGTATGCTCTCTATATTTTTCAGTTATGGTGTACTTGTGCGTGAGAGAATT
>MJUU01021170.1:23962-34998 GCA_002080025.1 Modiolus philippinarum | reverse complement strand
TAGTAATGTTGTTCTAAGTTCTTTGCGTAAAGAACAATTTTGTCGTAACACAATAAGGGTTTAAATAAAAGGTGCATTAGCAAATTCGTCTTGCCCGACCCTGATGGTCCCACGACGAGTAAGCGGAAGTAATCTCTCGGCATATTTTTTGTTCCTTGTATTGTTCTAAAATTATTCGTATTAGACTTTTCTGAAAAATATACGGGAATCGTTGTCATTTTTTAAAACCCGAATATTTATTAGATAAAAAACCATGAGTGTATTTCAGGTAGGAGGGTGCATAACCATTGTGGTAAGTAATAATGTTTGACTTTTATAATAAAAATCAGGTAAAAAAAAATGCTTGCATATGATTTGACCAATCTAAAAAAAATAAAAACAAAGGTATATGGTTTTTACGAAATACTTGATATTCAAGGGGAAATCGTATATTTATATTATCCTTTTAGCAATATATTCGTTATAGAGAGAGTAACTGGTGATGAGTTATCAGACTTACTAGAAATATATAGGAATCAAAAGTATAGAACCAGGGATACACGTCAGTGTTATGTATAACCCGTGTTATGTAACTTATGAGATGCTTAAACCGAAAGCAACGTAAAAAATGTGAGTGAACTAAGAATCTAGCCCGTTTTACCCGTCTCAACTGTAGTGAATAACAAATCTTACATGTTTGTTTATTCTCGTTAGTCCCGTAGATAGTAGTTAACTATTGGGGAAAATTCGGTTTTCAAAAAACGTTTTTTGAAAACCGCAGATTTTCCCCCATAGTTAACTACTCCGGCTATCCCTAGTTCCTATTGTTATGTATGCTTGTCTCTTGTCTTCATTATTGTTTTTCTAGTGCAGTTCACTTGTGAATTCTGGCATGTGATTGTGGCTTTCGTCCCTTGTGGGTTATTTACTGAATCCTATTTTTGTAAAGTAAATGTTTCGATCATTGGCCTATGTTAAGTAATTGCTTATACCCACTGAATTTGATTTAATGCTTATATTCTTTCCCCAGCTCTACAAAAGCACGAATATAGCGATTTTATTAATATGCTAGAGTTCATGTTACTATAAGACCTATTTGGCTTTTCTAGATATATCAAAAGCATTTGCCCGGCACCTGGATCGGTTTTCAGGGGCTTCGGCTACAGAGCTGCCGGGCGCGTCCCCAGTTGGTGGATAGGGGAATGCCCTGTCTATGCGGGGTAGTCAGGTCATAATACGGAAAGCCTGACCGCGAACCATTGTAGCCAAACTGTATGGAAAAACGCCACGCTCCATGCAGTATAAAGACCCCTTCTATATTTCTCTAAAGAGAGCAGACGCACTGGGTGTCGTATGGAAGGCTAAATTTCCTGCCCGTACCCATTTCTCCCCTTTTCAAGTGGCAATCAAAAGTCGTTACCCCGGTTGTCCCTTCCACCTATATTTCTTTCTTCTTTTACTTACAATTGTTTTCAATTGATTAACTTGTTCTCGTCCTGATATAGCTGAAATATTGCTCATTGGACGTTAAACTCTAACTAATCAATCAATCAAAAGCATTTGACAGTGTCTGGAGGAATGGTTTATTTCACCAGCTATGGGAAACTGGTATACGTTGTAAATGGTGGCGCCTTTTGCGTTCTATCTATAGTGGGGTGTCTAACAAGGTTGTCTTTGGAGAATTCGAAACTGAATGGTTCGATCAGGAAAATGGTATTAAGCAAAGGTTAGTGAAGATGCTCAGCGACCATAATGTAGGAATTACTATGGGTGAACACCTCATAAATTGTTTGTTGTTCGCAGATGACATAGCCCTTTTTGCAGAATCTGAATCGGATCTGCAACGATTATTGGATGTAACACATACTTTTGCCAATAAGCGGAATTTACGGTTTAATTCAAACAAGTCTAAAGTACTTGTTGTTGGCAAGAGAACTGATAAATCCAAACTTTGGAGATTGGGTGACGACTACATTGAAGAAGTAGACGAATATAAATATTTAGGCGTTTACTTCTCCCGAACCCTTAAATATACATATCATATATGTTCATATATTAAGGAGAGTGCTCTACGTAAGCTGAACTATTGTATTCGCCGTCTAGGGGAACATGGAAGATTTATAAGGTTAAGTTTTGGGGATGCACTTTAACATTCGGTATTACGATCGTCTATATCTCATGGTTGATCTGTCTGGATGACATCATCAAATGCACAAATAGATATCTTAGAAAGTTTGCAGTACAGAATGGCAAAAGTTGTCATGAACACGAAGATGAACATCCCGAAGTCAGAGTTGTTTCTTGAGCTTGGCTGGGAACCTGTATGTTCCTTCATTTACAGACAACGTGTAGCCTATTTCGACCGTTTGAATAGATTGGAGGATGGAAGGCTCTGTAAAATGGTTTTCACAGAATTACAAAGCTCACCAAATTCTATTAACATGGATAGTGTTAAAAGTATTTTTGAACATATTGGCCTGGACCATTATATAAATGGTGTGCTTATTATGGAAATTACATACGTCAGACCCAAATAGAAAAGGTATATTCCAAAAGTAGTCTTTCTTTTTATAAAAATATTACATTTTCCAGTGGTAAGCAAAAATATTTGTTTGATGAAGTTAATTTTGATGGTACGAGACTTAAGCTATTGGCTCGAACCAACTGTCTAAATATTAATGCTACCCTCCATCGTATGAATCTCTCTTACGACGATAAGTGCAAAACTCTCTAAACAAGATCGAGGACCTCTCTCATATTACGTTGGAATGTCTGACCTACGAAAAAACGCAAAATATTTTTTCCAGTCAAATAAACGATAGTCTTGTCGCCAATAGAACAGGTCTTTGGTTTGAGGAGCTATCGCAAATTTTTATATTACAACTTTTATATGGAGACTATGTGTATTTTTACAGTGAATAGATATTTTATGTAAAATTTTCTTGTAGACGTTTTTTAAAGAAAGGTCAAATCTGTTACAAATGTGATGTTTGTGTATTTTCTTGTATTTTTAAAATGTGTGAATTTTACATAGATTTTACTATTTTCACGATGGGCATTTGGTTGTTTTATGTTGAGAGAATTCTTAAACATTGACATTGTAATATTTTACGCTTTGTAATAGTTGTTTATAGCTTTGTTGTGTAAATAATTTTAAGGACAAAGCTGCTATTACCTCGACAGTAGTTGCCCCCGATGTAAAGGGATAGTTATCCTAATAAATATAATATATATATATATATATATATATATATATATACTCAAAAAGAAAAACTAAATATTCACACGTACAATGAAAGGATATGGAGTAAATACACATGAGCCAAAGTCTTTAAAATAAAAAGCTTTTATTGATGCTTTTCATCCTTAAATAGTCATAAAGCCTTCAGAAATAAGCTTTGCTAATAGCTCATAGTTAGGTCAATACAGTCCCAAGCAATGAAATGTATTGCTAAATGTCGAACAAAGCTACATATATATCCTTACTGGTCATTGTAGCTGGAGAGTCAACTGAAATAAATTATACTTGCAAAGTGCTTTTACACTCACTGTCATTTGTTGCAGGACAAAACTACAAGTGTCTCAAGTTATTGGACAATTACAACATATGACAAGCAAAGGGCATTCATCATGTAAGGAAAATTGGCATTTTATAATAATGAGATGGGGGCACTATTAGAACAGAAGTTTTCGATAATTTATACATTGGATTTAATCATTCGTATTCAGTTATTTGTTCTCAAATAGTTCATTACGATAGATGTTGATATTTCTCGAACAGAACATGAAAATGTATATTTAACACCGCAGACACATTTACTACCCAAACAGAGCATGACAACAGAGAATTTATTTATCAACACTTTATATTTAATCCATATTTTTCGAAAACAAGAGAGGATCAGAAAATTCTTATACCGAAAATATTTGATTTTTCAATATAGGTTATAAAGAACATGAAAATTTGTCGTGCCCAACACATTTTTAGTCTATATTTAACAAATAAAAAATTAAATTGAGATTTTGCATACACAAAACATCTACTTTTGTCATTAATATTATCAAGTTCGTTTATGAAAACAAAAAAACCATTTTTTACATATTCAGTTTTCTCTTTATATCCTTAAACTTAAAAAAGGGAATTTCATTCCAAGAATAATTAATTAAGTTCATAATACTAAAAAGAACACGAAAACAGATATTTGTCATACTCAAAACATTATCATTATTCCATTTAAAACAAATAGAAATTTGACATTATCGACGCATTTGCTTTAGTCATTATTATCTAATTAGAACATGAAATCAGAGAATTTATATGCAAGATGCATAAGATTTGTTTCCCATGTCGTATACATAATATTAACTATGATACTGGTAAAAACCACGCTAAGTCTGAAGCGGGCGTTTTTTGTTTGTTTTTTTTTTTTTTTTGGACTGAATTGTGTTACAAAGTATTCGACCAATCTCAATTTTTCTGAAAAATACTAAAATAAAAGTAGTATCCACTAAGGTCTGATGCAGTCGATCAAGTCTCGACTAATCTTAACTAAAAATTTTACTGAAAGAGTCGACCTGTCTCGAATGGTCTAAACCTCCGATGAGAAAGTTTCGACAAATTTTAACCTATACAGGAAAAATCTTAACCTGTCTTGACTAGTCTCATTTAATGCTGAACAAGTCTCAATCTGTTTGGATTAGTCGCAAGTTGTACCGAAAGAATAATTCTTTTGAAGGCTTTCAATCAGTAAAATAATTAAAGACTTTAAAGAGGAGCTCACCATACCTGCCTTTTAATGTATTGATTGCAACATGTTCATTAATTGCGTTCTTTACTGTTTTATATTTAGTATCAAAATTCACAATACTAATTGATTGATAGATAAGTTATATACTGCATTGCAATATTTTGATCCTCTACATTTATTATTAATGCAAACACATTTACAGGAAACATACGAGCAATATAGAAAATCAACCCATTGAAAGAACGATTCACTGTATTGTACCAGTTGTAACCCTTTCTCCTCTGTGTTGTGAGTTCGTGCCCCGCTTTGTAAACCCCAGGTATGGTGCAGTCGACTTGTAACAATATCTGATTTGGTTTATCAGTTACGTTGCCGATGTCAATATTTCTCTCCCGACACCCCAGCTTCTTACACTACTAAACCTAAACGCCACAACACAGCTGAAATACTGCTGATCCATCTATTCTTAAATATCAATGCTCTGGATTTGAATATATATTTGTATATAAAATTGGAAATACTCATAAATACATAGGTTTCTCATTACACTTTATCATAAGTTAAGGACTACTCAATATTTCAATTTCATCTGAATTGTTGACATTGAATTCAACATTCTATATTACAAAAAATCTGAATTTTACTGTGTTATGAAATTATTCTTTTTACACGATAAAAGTTCGTAAAGGTACACTACGCATAATCCAAGGTAGCTGCAGAACGGTAGCCAAATAGGTCCTTTCATTTTTTTCTGATTTGGCAGACCATAGAGCCACGGATTTCACCCTATTAATAACATGCGATTTTGCGACACGCATTGTGTCACACGTTTCTGGGAGACTTTTTGACAACCGGACGCCTAGCGGGGCAGTCTCGTGTATGTATTTCGTTTCTTTAAATGTTTATCCTCAACCTTCAATATTTTTTATCATTCAATATTTATTTATCAACAAATATTCATTTCTTCCTCATTATCATAACAAACGTCATCGTTGGGGTCATACCGCCTTCGGTCATCTTGCTGACATCAATCTCATTGGGAACGAGAATTTTCGGGAGGCGGGACTAATGTCAAATCGTGTCCGGAATGGATATCCTAAAGTAAATATTTTGTCATTCTCTGGCTTGAATATCAATTTTTCTCACTTCTGCAAAGCCCCTTCAATGCAAATAATTAATTTCTCTTCATTTAAGACCTGGCATTTATTGCCACCTCTCGAAATTTCACATTACTGCAATATTCAAAATGGCCACAAAAGTAGGCGGGATTACATTTCTACTCGGACAATTTCCTTTATAAAAAGAAAATTATGACTCACCTTGCATTATTAAATGTTGTAAGTATTAGCTAAATGTTGGAAGAAACAAAACGAAAACACTTCGGTACGCATACTTGGCACCCGGTTGTCCAAAAAACTCCCAGAAACGTGCAACACAATTCGTGTCGCAAAATCGCAAGTTTTTAATGAGGTGAAATCCGCAGCTCTATGGTCTGCAACTATCAAAAAATCAGCATAAGGACCATAAGAGATAGAGTTCCACAGCTACATGTGTAATTCCAAGGTTACTCTAAAAGTGAGGTGTTAAATGGCTGTCAAAAAAATAACAGGGAACCAATACCATAGAAATGAGCGATTAATTGTGAAAAAGTAACGCTATCAGAAAATGAAAACATATAGTCAAATAACTAAATACCGAAGTTACTGTGAATTTACTTTCTGCATATGCGCATTTCGACAAATTATGTCTCATCAGTGCAGATAAAATCTAAATGTTTGGAAGACCATAGAATCAAAAATGTTTAGAAACTGACAGAATAATCAAACATACAAGAACAAAAACAGAGTATTTTAATTCTTGGGATACATCTTCAACTCATGTATTGGAGCCAATCTGTTTTCATACAGTTTTGAAGGGTCTTTTTTTCAAGAAATGGTCAAGTGCTTGCAAAAATATGGTTTGATGGTGCTGAAGCTTTGTTTGGCCTTGACTTCACTTACTGTAGTTCTATTCATACTATCGTTCGAATTTACCTAGTCTTTGGACTCCACAGCGACAATTGTTTTTTGTCCGTAAAAATTTTTTTCCATAAAATTTATGTTAATGCAATTGTTCTGCGTTCTTAGACCTGTAGTTGCATAAAATTTGATTTATTTGTTAAATTATTCATATATAGTAAAGATAATGATGAAAAATATTGGTATTTTGAAACTCGTCCATAACTAAAATGCCTTTTTTACCATTTTTCCTCAAAATACCAATTTTCAGTTATCAATGTTTTCCCCATCCACACTGTTAAAACGAATGAATTCAGTTAAAAACAACGGCAGTAAAATACCGAAGGAACAAGGGAAGCGGTGACCATAAAAATCGAATTCCAAAAACATGGCAGAAACGGCAACACAGAAAAACAAAGATAAAACAAGGACGTGAGACAGCTATAATGCACGGAAATAAAAAGATAACATTAAAAACTAAGGCATTCATAGTGTGAACTCCGATGAAACCTGGAGTGACATCAGGTGCTCCGGAAGGGTAAGCATGACCTACTCCGTCACACTATCAGTGAGTCTATCCAGGGTTGAGACAAATCCAGTTATGTCAAATCTGCGAGGACGTGAAATCTAGCTGAAAATGTCCGTTGTTTTCATTTGGGACACACACACGTCATATCTGTCAATGATGTCATGGTGACGGCTATAGAATATCTGAAGGGATGAAAGTAACACAGGCTGAGCAAATCCCTGACTAAGCAGCTTTTGGGACAGTGTTTTTGCTCTATTTAAAAAACACTGTATAAAATACATGCTAGACAGCAACGAATCAAATGTGAAATGTACACTCCATAGGCTGGAGAGGTAGCTATATTGCTGCTCAGAAAGGGAAAGTTCACAATTGGGAAGTTTAAATCATCACGTTTGTCATATAGCTTAGAATTCAAACGTCTATCTTCGTCAATGTATATTAAAAGATCTAAGTACGAAGCTGAAGTAGGAGTATCAGTAGTCTCTGAAATTTCAAGCTCATTTGGGACAGATCTGGTGTAAATATTCCTTGAATTTTGGATTATTAAAAGAAATCTTCTATGTAGCGGAAGCTGAAATTAAAGGACTGGGCTAAATGTTTTGGTTTTTTTTTCTGTGTTACCCCTTGTAAAAACTTCGCCTCATACGAGAAAAGAAAGAGATCAGCTAAAAGTGGCGTGCAGTTAGTTTCCATGGGAATCCCGATTGTCTGTTGAAAAACACGACCTCAAAATTCTTAGTTATGATTAACTGGGCAGAATTTGTTTTCAGATCAACTTTCAAACACTTCAAATTATGTTTTCATTGGTTTTTGATAAAAAGAAGCTCAGAAATACTGCCATAACATTGCACTAATTTGGGCAACCTCCAAAAAGCAAAATGACACCAATATTTGCGAGATTAGTGTATAAGAACACGTTTTGTCAGATTTCAACGTCAAACGAGCAATTGATCTGAAGAAAGAGACCATTTATACTCTTTTGGATAACATTGAGAAACTGGGGTAGTTCAACTGTGAGCTATGGTTGTTTCATTACGCATTTTTACAGTATTAGTCACCTTCTTTCAAAAACTTTCAATGCAATATGCTCAGTACAATAAAAATGTTAAAAGCATAGAGACATAAATAAAATTATGGCTTTGAAATAAACTTTAATATCAGGTGGTCATAGGATTTGGTTATTCTTAGGATGCACAGATATAACAGACAGTGTACACAGCTTTTTCCATCTCTATGTAAGACCAAAGGGAAGTCGAAATAGAAAGAACCACAAATTTATTTTGACACACAATGTGAGACTTCGGTATATTAATCAACCGAAATTTAAGCAAGGCTTCGGTGGTGTAGTGGTAGCGTGCCAGACTCTCAACCCTTACAACCTAGGCAGAAGGGATTCGAATCCCACTTGAATAAACAAAAATTTAATATTCAAAAGACTATATATCATTATTAAAAGACTAAGACGCTGGATTTGGAAGAAATGGAACGCCACTTTATCAAAACATTCTGTCCTGTATTAAATGCGGGTAAAAGATGACTAAAGAATAAAAACTTAAGGTCACAAGAAGACCTCTCTAACAACGTTACCACTAACAACGTCTCAGTCTTGATAAGTCCGGTAGATCGATGAAAGCGCTAGCTATAGACACTGAGAGACATTTTTATTCATTTTTCTATAATTTATTCTGTATATACATGTATATATATAGTTATGAAAGTAAAATCACATGCACAGAAATATATATTGTAATATAATGGGGTATATAGATTCATATTTTTGAAGTGATATTAATTTTTCATTATCAGAGCTAAAAGTAAAACTGTTCATTTTCATATTTTAAGATTAACTTTTTTAAATCATTGATTTAGAATCATGACATTCATTGTCATTTTAGTAACGATGAACTTTTGTTAAGATAATGTCACGGAACACTTCATTTTACTTTAAGTTTAACAGCGCGGTTGTATGAAACTTTGGCAGTGCCACTTCGGCATCATTTTTATCAATTCATTGGGAATCTTGTAAAACCTTACGGTTATGGATAGTTTTGACATGTATTCAGCTACCTATAACTCTTCGGAGACTTCATAAGGATGTGTTGTTAATGAGAAATTCACAAAATTCCAACTTCAGAATGCTGTAATTTGTTTGTTGCCATTTTCGTAGCTTTTACTTCCGGTTTTAAGAGAAGGAGCTATTTTGCATTTTTGGGGGTTTTTGTGATTGTTTAAATATTACAAAACTCGTATTATTGTAGTTGGCCTTCCAGAATTGCATAATTTTTATAGAAAGATTAGTTATTTTTATTTTTGAAACGAATTTTATCGGAACTATGTTGTAGCGTATTAATCTCGTTAACACCTTAAGTTACTAGGTAACATATTTTTGTCAGTCTATGTATAAATAGTTGGAAAGGCGCGAATTTTTGAAAATTGATAACTATTTTAATTCTAACCATTTTTGATGCTGTTTGACAAGTTGAATACCCCAAATAAAGTTTTTCTATAACATTTATGCTAGTTGTCAGCCAAGTTTTCCTGTTTTTGTAAGTAGGAATTTGTTAGGCAATTGTCGGCCAGTAGGACAAGCTCTGATTGGTTGCTTAGGTCTATAAAAGACGCGGAAGTCGTGATGGTGGCAGATCGCATTTGACCAGCCTAGCTGACCAGTTGAAAAGCAACAAAGCATTAAAACCAACTCTAGTTCCAAACCATTAAGCATATAGATTTATATTTCATTTGGGAAAGAATAGAATTGTAAAGGTACTTTGAATAGCCAAATATAGAAGAATGGTCTTATAAAGCAAGTCTACATTACTAATATAAACAGTAGGAAGCCAAAATGGAGGAAGTTTACTTTTATCATTTCCGGTTAAATGTCAACATTAGAGAAATTCTTTCAAGAGCTATAGTCATATAAAATAATGTCCGATAAATGAATAATTTTGGAAAACTGCAACTGATTTTTGTAACAATTTTATTGGAAGCGATCTCCCACCATGCCGACGCCTATATGTTCTATTTTTGAGAAATCTGAGGATACGGAAGGCCAACATCCATGTTATATTTTTATTAAAATTAGTTGAGGATTTTTTTATGTACTTCATACTAGAAATGTTATAATATACAGACATGAAATTGATGCTGAAAATTAATTACAACTTTGAACAAGAACTGTTTTATTTGATGTTGCCTTGCTACAATTTTACCACTCGCCCGTCTATTACAAACTGGTGTCAGAAATGGGGATTTGTAAATTATAAATCAAGTCCAGAATACGATCTCAGCGCCAAAACGATATTTTTTGTAATCAAGTCAGCATGCAGACCTCGGTATGGTGGATAAAATATCTTATACTACTCCATGTTTATCACAATCAGGTTGCCCACGTATACAGTTTTAATCAGCCTTGAATAAGAGAAAATGACAGATACTCCTGACAGAGAAATAAGTTTTAGGCCTAGGGACAGGGAAGAAGAGACGGATGATCACTTCGAGAATGCAGATGATACACTGCCTCAACATTTAGAAGCCCGTCGTCAAGGTTGCGGAGATGCCCCGCCTATCATGCAGTTTAGACATAGAGATGATTATAATGATGCCAATAACAGATTCCAAGTAAAACCTGAACAATTTGACGGTACAAAAGACTGGGAAGAGTACATTTCACACTTTGAGATATGTGCAGAACTGGGGAGATGGAGAGAGCAAGATAAAGTCTTATCCTTAGCTGCTGCCTTGAAGGGACCCGCCAGAACGTTTTACATTAGCCTTGCAGCCCAC
>MJUU01021170.1:0-23613 GCA_002080025.1 Modiolus philippinarum | reverse complement strand
ACCTTGCCATACCAAATTCAAGATGTGAAGAGGCCTCAGTCCAAGAAACTATACATTCCTTGACCAGAAGAGTAGCTGAACTTGAAAATAAAGATAATTTGTCAAAGAACAGAACCTCAACCTACCAAAATAACGCAAGACCAAGTATATCCAGTTGTATGAGAGGAGGAATGAAAGAAGAGGTGTAAAATGCTTCTTATGTGATGAGATTGGCCACATTTGCAAGAACTGCCCAGTTTACCGGAAATGCAAGGAAGAACTGCAGAAGCAGACTAATAGCAATGGACAGTCTAATACCAACCAGAGTACCCACACCACTTCTTCAACAGCTTCAAAAAGGGACCAGGGAAACTACAGGCGCCCACTGATTCGTTAGGCCAAGAGCCAGTGGATATTTTTAGGTCAGAACAAACATTAAGAATGGGACAAATAGGAAATACTGGGGAGTATTGGGATAATGGTTTTCATATAAGAGGAAACATAGGAGATGTTAAAATAAATATTTTGATTGATAATGGATCAACATGTACTATTTTAAGTTACAATGTTTATTTGCAGCTAATCAACCACTCCACAGAATTACAGCTTATACCAACAAAACAGAATTTGTATGATATAAATGAGAAGCATCTGCAGACTTATGGAGCCCTGACGCACTCCCTTACCTTTGGGGATACAGAATATGAACTTACTTTTTTGGTCTGTGATATTCAACAAGATGCCATCCTTGGACAGGACTTTTTACTGAAATATGTAGAGAAAATTGACTACAGAAGACAGATTTTAACCATGCCAGAAAGCCAAATCCAGTGTTGGATAGGAGGAGAAGCTAATGCTGTATGTAGAGACCTTGTTCGTGATACTGTTGTCTTACCAGCAAGATCAAAGTTTATTGTTCTAGTACACATTGAAAATGCAGAACATTTAGGTCCACTGGGATATATGGAGCCAAGAAACAAGCAAACAAAGGTGGACAGAATTCATATAACAAGGGGAATATTGGATCCTCACCAGGACCAAGTTACTGTACAAGTTGTGAACTTTGAAGAAAAGCCAGTTACCATGCATGCAAAGGAAGACATAGGCAGATGTGAATCATATTATGAGTTTCCAGTTACTGAAAGATGTCGAAATATAATAGATAATAGGACAGAAAACAGAACCTTGCCGGAGCACCTGATTGATCTGTTTGACAGGAGCTGTCAACACCTAAATGACAATGAAAAGACAACCCTTCAAGAATTATTATGAAGCTATGGAGATGTTTTTGCTAGCTCTTCCGATGACCTTGGCAGGACCAACAAAGTACAGCACAGAATTAATACTGGTACAGCAGCACCTATCAGATTACCACCAAGAAGGCTTCCTTTTGGGAAAAGAGATATAGAAAAGGCCGAAATAGAAAAGATGCTGAACCGAGGAGTGATTGAGCCCTCCAACAGCCCCTGGTGTTTTAGAACAGTGCCAGTAACAAAGAAAGATGGGTCCACCAGAGTCTGTGTAGACTATAGAGCACTCAACAAAGTTATTGTAAAGGACGTATATCCATTACCCAGAGTTGACGACTGCCTCTATTCACTTGCAGGTGCCAAATGGTTCAGTTGTTTGGACCTAAATCAAGGTTTTTACCAAGTAGAACTCCAACCAGAGGACAGGGAGAAGACAGCCTTCTCATCTAGTCAAGGATTGTTTCAATTTACAGTAACCCCTTTAGGTTTGGCTACCAGCCCATCTGTATTTGAAAGACTTATGGAAGATGTATTAAGAGGTCTACAATGGGAAGAGTGTCTCTTATATATGGATGATATCATTGTACCTGGTTCCTCATTTGATGAAGAAATCCTAAGACTAAAAAATATATTTGAAAGAATGCGAGAAGCCAACCTCAAGTTAAAGCCATCTAAATGCCTTCTATTCCAGAAGAGTGTAAAATTCTTTGGTCATATCGTCTCTGAAAATGGAGTGCAGACTGATCCAGAAAAGATAGAAGATGTGCAAAACTGGCCAAGACCCAGAAATGCCAAAGAAACCTAAAGTTTCCTAGGGTTGTGCTCATACTACAGAAGATATGTCAAAAATTTTGCCAGTATTGCTAGACCACTTCATAAAGTAAGCCAGAAAAGTCCCAAATTTGTCTGGACAGAAGAATGTCAGAAATCTTTTGAGACCCTTAAAACAGCACTTGTATCATCTCCAATATTAGTGTACCCTTTGCCAGACAAAAACTTCATCTTGGATACAGATGCCAGTAATTATGCAGTTGGAGCAGTTCTATCGCAAGAAATCAACAATAAAGAGCATGTCATAGCCTATATGAGTAAAGCTTTAAACAAACATGAAGTATCCTATTGTACAACAAGAAAGGAGCTACTAGCAGTAGTAACAGCACTGAAACATTTTCACCCTTAACTTTATGGCAGAGAAATACTCTTAAGGACTGACAATGCAGCCGTGAGCTGGATACAAAACCTGAAAGAACCAACCGGACAAGTTGCTCGATGGTTACAGATACTTGGTACTTATAATTTCAAAATTGTTCACCGACCTGGCAGTAAGCACAATAACGCAGATGCACTTTCCCGTAATCCCTGTAAAACTTGCAAGCGTCAAGACGAACTCAACATCCAAGATGAAACAGAACCAAAGAGTTTGCCAGAGATAGATAGCATGAATACGAAAACCACTGACAGGGAACTAGATCAAAACGGCTCGCAGACCAATACTGAATAAGGCAATGATTACAAAATGGTTCGAGCAGTTACTAGAAGCGATTTACAGAAAGAACAGATACAAATGAAAAACAACGTTATCTTCTTAGATGGTTGGCAACCAAGTGAAATAAGACAAGAATAGTTGACCGACAAGAATATCGGACCAATTATGGTAGCCAAGGAAGCTGGTACCAGACCACAATGGGAAACATTTCCTAGAAGTCGTCTTTAGTCAAAACAGTTTGGAGACAGTGGAATCGACTTGAAATTAATGGGGGGATGCTTTTTCAACTTGTAGTAACCGACTGCAAAAAGGAAGAAATACTCTTATATTTTCATGATATTCCAACAGCTGGACACCTTGGGGTAGAGAAAACCATAGAAAAGATAAAAACAAGCTTCTACTGGCCTGGGATGAAAGACTATATCCAGAATTATTGTCGTCAATGTGACAAATGTTTCGCCAGAAAACCGAAGAAAGTTAAGAACAAAGCACCTCTTGGTTTATATACAGTAGGCGAACCCATGGAGAGAATAGCTGTAGACATATTTGGTCCGCTCCCAACTACCAAAGCTGGTAACCGATACATTCTAGTAATTGTTGATTTGTTTACAAAATGGACAGAATCTGTTGCCATCCCTAACCAAAATATTTAACAGTAACCAAAGCCCTCATTGACAACTTTATTTGTAGATTTGGAACTCCATTAGTTACACTCCGATCAAGGGAGGAATTTCGAATCCGAAATCTTCAAAAATATTTGTGATTACTTAGGGATAGACAAAACAAGAACAACAAGTCTTAGACCTCAGTCTAATGGATGTGTCGAACAATTTAATAGAACATTAGCTGCAATGTTAACCATGTACTACGAGAAAAACCAGGATACATGGGACACTTTTCTTCCTCTTATTATGATGGCGTACAGATCCTCAGTCCATAAGTCCACTTCCAAGACACCAAATGCTATGGTTTTTGGCAGGGAGATAACCCTTCCTCTCCAAGCTGTAATTGGCAGACCACAAGAACAGGATGAGCAAATAGATGATGCAGATAACTATGTCCAGCTCCTGAAAAATAAAATAAAAGAAAATCATGAAATTGCCCGTAAATGTATGAAACAAGCTGCAGTTTATCAGAAAAAACATTATGACCTTAAAGCTAGGAAGCGACACTTTAGAAAAGGACAACCGATTTGGCTTTATGAACCGATAAGAACAATTGGAAAATGCGCGAAATTTACCTCACCTTGGAAAGGGCCTTACATTATTGAAAAACAAATTGACGATACAACTTACCGTATCAAAAGATCCGCTCGTCAGCCTGCTAGGATATACCATGTCGACAGGTTAGCAGAATATCATAGAAGGAATATACCATCTTGGGCGATGCGGTTCATGAAGAACTACGCAGAACATTGCACACAGGATAATGATGAAGGTCAGATGGAACATTCCACCCAGCGGCCCATGGATATGGAAGGATACGAAATTTAAGTACGCGTACAAATTTGAAGATTTGAGACTGGCCTGATCAACCAGTAGTCAAGTCAATTGGATACTTGGTACAGATGGAGACCTGACCAAGATTCTGGTAAATGGGAGCTGAGACAGAATGTTGTATTGATGTTTAATTTTTAATTGTTTCCTGTTTGCATGGAGTTTGTTCTGCATGACTAACAACTACAGATATTGACCTTCCTTCACCAAAAATTATTTCTTTTTGGAAACAGTAGCTACAGATGAAATAACGAATTGGCAAAAAGGGAGATCGCTTCAGTCAAATGAATTTCTACTGAATATGTAACTCAAAATTCCGATCATTCTGTCTTTCCAGAATGTCATCCAAGGTGGATATCCAGTGCTACTGGTGTAGCGATGTATTCAACACCAACAGAGAATTGAAGAACCATGCTGCTTGTGAGAAGCATTCCATGCTGAGAGTTGTATTTCCATGGTGTGTAGAAGAAGAGAAATTGTACCGAAGGATTACCGAGTTACAGAAGCACGCAGACAAGAGACACCCAAGTCTGACTATTGAGGCTGGAAAGGAGTTCTTCTCGGAGTCTAATGGTTTCTACCTCAGTTTACAGCCTGAAGAATACATGACATTGGTGAAACCCATGGAATTTGATAGTTTGGTGGCCATGAAGGCAAGAGCAGAGGTCTCCAGATGGCTCTACAGGGTAAAGAAACCATCCAAGACGAAGGACCAATGGGAAGATGGTTGGAAGCTTGCCCGAGGAAAGCCTGTTGCCGTGAAGTCAGTTGTAGTGACACCTGCACAGTATTCTCCGTTGCACCCTGGATTGACAAACTTTGACTTTGAGTTGGCTAACTTGAGCTTCACATCTACTGGTAACATCGCCTACATGAGAACATCGTCTGGTGGAAATAATATGGTATGGTTCAAAGTCGACCTAGGAACTTCAGTTTTTGATGACAGAAGGGCAGCAGATAATCTGTTGAGGAGAATGAGGTCATGCCCTAGTATCGCAGGAATTCCTGAACATTTTGAGAAGGAACTGACGGTCGACAAGGAGCTTGCGTCCCAGATGGCAAGAGTATTAGGAATCCATGAGTCGCATATTAAGAAAGTCCACAGACAGACAATTTGCTTTGATGCCAAGTCACCACACACAAAGAAGAGGAAACTGGAGGTAGAACTGGAAGTTGTAGATGACATTGAACTAGGGGAAGCTACAACTAACTTGTGCCACAAAGACGAACAACGCAAAGAGGAACAACTGAGTACTCTCCCAGACATCCCAGTAATAGAAGCATCGACTTACTTTCCAATTTCACCCGTTAATCCACCACCTACTGCAACTATCACACAGGATCCACAACCAGAAGTTATACTCTATGAAGCCACTCCAATTAATATACTACATATGTACCGCTACTCCCTGACAACAACATTGACCAACAACAAGAGACAGAGGCAGCGACACCAATTAAGTCAGTACGAGAAAGAGCAGAGGACCTACTCTACACAGGAGTGATGCCTATTTTGCCACCAGCCAGAAGAGATTAGCATGGTATAGACTCCATTGAACTTACAGGATCACCCTGTAAAGTAATCTGGCCACCTCAGGACTGGCAGGACTTATCATCTGAGGAAAGACTCACCGCATGGATGTCAACCGCAATGGCATTAGAATGTCAAAGAGGGGTTAGCCTGACAGTCAACCGTAGTCAGCTACTCGACCGATACGCAATGTTGGCTCTGCCTGGAACAGCTGTTGAGAAAGGAGAACATAACTAGAGGACAACCGTACGATTACTGAACTACAACATGTTTAAGAACATTTATTTGGGAAATGTAAGGGAGGATGAAGCCATCACATGGTTAAACGTTCTGGAAACTGCGAGGAATGGTGCCGATAAAACAGCAGAACATTTTGGAATGGACAAATTGAAGGATGTTCCGTTGCGCATTACAAATCCAAATGACTCGTCATAAACTGTATAATTATGTGAAACTGAATTCTATCTGATATATAGTAAATTTCATGTGGTATGGATGAAACAACTAACAACATCTTTACTTCAGACTTTTTATTAATGAGATTGTGATAAACATTGATTATGGAAAGAGAAAGTACAGATCATGGACACTAACTGTTATGAACTTTGACACAATTGTTATATTTTATGAGTTATATATATTACAAACATTTATTGGGAACTGACAGAAGAGTAACAAGGTTAAAACGTTACTTTTACTCGACTGTTAGATCAGACTTAATTAGTTATTGCATGTGCATGTATATTTAACAACATATGCGTTATGCAATACATATGATCAGTCCTGGATTGCCAGTTTATGTTTGAATTCAGGAGAATTCAGGACTTGGGTGGGGAGAATGTAATATAATGGGGTATATAGATTCATATTTTTGAAGTGATATTAATTTTTCATTATCAGAGCTAAAACTGTTCATTTTCATCTTTTAAGATTAACTTTTTTTAAATCATTGATTTAGAATCATGACATTCATTGACATTTTAGTAACGATGAACTTTTGTTAAAAAAAAATGTCACGGAACACTTCATAGTACTTTAAGTTTAACAGCGCGGTTGTTTGAAACTTTAGCAGTGCCACTTCGGCATCATTTTTATCAATTCATTGGGAATCTTGTAAAACCTTACGGTTATGGATAGTTTTGACATGTATTCAGCTACCTATAACTCTTCGGAGACTTCATAACGATGTGTTGTTAATGAGAAATTCACAAAATTCCAACTTCAGAATGCTGTAATTTGTTTGTTGCCATTTTCGTAGCTTTTACTTCCGGTTTTAAGAGAGGGAGCTATTTTGCATTTTTGGGGGTTTTTGTGATTGTTTAAATATTACAAAACTCGTATTATTGTAGTTGGCCTTCCAGAATTGCATAATTTTTATAGAAAGATTAGTTATTTTTATTTTTGAAACGAATTTTATCGGAACTATGTTGTAGTGTATTAATCTCGTTAACACATTTAGTTACTAGGTAACATAGTTTTGTCAGTCTATGTATAAATAGTTGGAAAGGCGCGAAAATTGAAATTTTTAAAATTGATAACTATTTTAATTCTAACCATTTTTGATGCTGGCTGACAAGTTAAATACCCTAAATAAAGTTTTTCTGTAACATTTATGCTAGTTGTCAGCCAAGTAGGAATTTGTCAGGCAATTGTCAGCCAGTAGGACAAGCGTTGATTGGTTGCTTAGGCCTATAAAAGACGCGCAAGTCGTGATGGTGGCAGATCGCATTTGACCAGCCTAGCTGACCAGTTGAAAAGCAACAAAGCATTAAAACCAAGTCTAGTTCCAAACCATTAAGCTATATATAGATTTATATTTCATTTGGGAAAGAATAGAATTGTAAAGGTACTTTGAATAGCCAAATATAGAAGAATGGTCTTTTAGTGAAGAATTATTTTGGAATACGAATATCTCTTATAAAGCAAGTCTACATTACTAATATAAACAGTAGGAAGCCAAAATGGCGGAAGTTTACTTTTATCATTTCCGGTTAAATGTCAACATTAGAGAAATTCTTTCAAGAGCTAAAGTCATATAAAATAATGTCCGATAAATGAATAATTTTGGAAAACTGCAACTGATTTTTGTAACAATTTTATTGGAAGCGATCTCCCACCATGCCGACGCCTATATGTTCTATTTTTGAGAATTCTGAGGATACGAAAGGCCAACATCCATGTTATATTTTAATTAAAATTAGTTGAGGATTTTTTATGTACTTCATACTAGAAATGTTATAATATACAGACATGAAATTGATGCTGAAAATTAATTACAACTTTGAACAAGAACTGTTTTATTTGATGTTGCCTTGCTACACTTTTACCACTCGCCCGTCTATTACAATATATTTACAAAATAAATTATAGAAAAATGAACAAAATGTCATTCGGAGTCTAGTGCTTTCATCCATCTAACACAAACCAAAACAGAGAATTCTTTGTGTGTCATCCAAAAGAAGACGTATTTTGACAATTGATAATTCCCAAAATTCAGCTGAGAGACGGACTAAGCTCAAAGGGTCTTCTTAAAGGAGAAAATACCAGTCGTGTAAAAAATTCATATATAACGTCTAAAAACAGCGACAAATTTGGAAATCTTACATATTCCTCATGACAAGCAGGAGCATGCTGTTCACTTTAATCTAGTGCTGTTGTCTGGGAGTCCTGAAAAGGCATTGAACATAGTGCTTACTTATCAAAGTATCTTTATTTTAATCTGAATATTTGTTTGTAAAACGGGAATATGTGTTATCTAAATTTCATTTTTGCGAAAAAAAATATCTGCAATAAAAACAAAGCCATGTACTGTTTAAATTGTTCATATGTAAACTGTAAATTAATACCTACAATATATATAATGTTCCATAGGTTGGTGAAGTGACTTACATGCAGGAAAGAACCTTGGTGGAATAGTTGTACCACCAAGGGAGTTTGTTAACAACAAGGTGTTTATTAAAATGATTAAAACTGAAAACTTGCAATAGAGTTTAATCTTCCATTCATGTCCAACATTAGTTGTATTAATTATTTAATTTAAAACAACGTCAATAGAATACCGAAGGAACAAGGGAAGTGATGATCACAAAGATCGAAGTCCAAAGACATGGCAAAAACGGCAACAGAGAAAATCAAAGACAAAACAAGGACATGAGGCAGCCACAATGCACAGAAATAAAAAAAGACGACTTTTTGGGTTTTTTATACTGATTTATTCTTATCACTTTATACAACATCTCTACTCTCATTTAAAACATCTAAAGTTCATTTCATCTACCATTGTACCCAATCTGCTACATATCATAATTACAATTGCAAATTTCGAGTGAATTAAATCATTATTAAGTGAAATTAGACTATGTAGATTTACAACAAGCTAAAATTATGTGAAACAGAAAAAGTGTTTGATAGGATTTTTTCTGTTTTTACCTGTATCTTGCAAACTGTGTAGACAAGATTCATCTCGAGAGCTAATTTACACATTGTACTTCATACATTCAGGCCGGGAAGTAGTTCACAAAAATTGTGTCCCCTGTAAATTTGTAGACCTGTCATCTCCTAAAATAAACAAGATGTGTGATGACAGAGGCACGGTTAAAAAAATGACACAAAATTCTTTTGTTTTACCCAAAGCCCCACCTTCCGGATATGCTCACTGACTTGCCCGCAGTTATCGTGAAAAGGTCTATTTTTCACATTTCACAGACTATGTATTTTATGCTGCAACAATCGCTGTATGGTACAGATATATGAGAAATACACAATTGTCGTTGATTAATTTATAAACATTGGTAAACTGTATGATAGTAAAGAAGAAATTCTTGCCGCCCTGAAAGGGCATGGGCGGATACAAAATTTAGGAGTATTATTAAATATATAATAATGCATCGTATAAACCATATGACATAGATTTCTGCATATGGCCTTTTTCAGGATCCACTTTTTTTCAAGTTATTAAGTAGGGAGAAAATGGACTTTTCAATATATTTTTAGCTCGCGGGTGATTTGTACTCACTGTGAAATACATATATGGGGCAATTACAGGAGTGTGCATTACCTTTAGTATTTCACTTCGTTTAATTTCAAGATTTTCGGACACGTGTTAATTAGTATTTGAAGAGTAATATAAGTGTGGTTACCATTTGGTATTCTTTTAGAGTGATTTGTTGACAGTTTCGTTTTTATACAAAGTTGACTCCGAAAGAAACCTTAGAAAGAATGCATAGAAAATAAAAATTCGATCGAGTTTGAACTTTAATTCTAAGTAAACGCAACAAAGGGCGGACATAAAAATTTGCACATATATTGACAGGGATATTGGCAATCTGTATACAAATTTTGGTCAAAATCTAAACTTGGCCTTTGTAGGGATCCACTTTGAAAGACGGACACTAAATTGATCTTTTATGCTGATTTGTGCATTGTATTCTATACGTTCATCTGCGGCAATCTACGTTGTTTTAATATTTATTCAAATTATAGGCATGAAAAATATTCGTATTTTTGCATTGGAAATAACTTTGATAATTATGCATCTATGGTAAACAATCCAAAAAGTAACATTTCTACGTCATTTAAACGAGAGCTCAATTTCTTTTGTCCTATTTCAACTACTTTTCCGTCTGCATTCGTACTTGCATTACTGTCGATTCATGCATTTTTAATTCAATTGTTGCAAAAAATGTATTTTATTCACAGAATGTCTTGCCATGAGGGGTTAAAAATTGCACATGCCATTGTGTAGAGGGCGTAATGTATACTGACATCGAGTAATAGCCAACGAGTACCGTGATAAGGAGTATGTCAACAACGATCACTAACGATATGACGAAGTTTATGACTGAATTTTTACGAAATCGCCGTTGAACCTGTGACTTAGATATATTTTTACTTAGTTGCATGAAAGATTCTTAACATTCTTTTAAATTTGTGTGTTTAATAAAGGAAAGATAGCAGGAAACACATACAATGGCCGAACATTACAATCACATGTCACAGTCGTGTCTGTTTCTTTTTCACGCAATAATCGCAGGGGCTAGACAGTATTTTTATAAACATTTTAAGTGTCTAGCTGCTGTGACAATAATTGTCAAAACAATGTCAATGTTTGATATTTAGAATTGTATTACCATTCTGTGAATTTGCCTTATTACGCTTTCTTCACCTGTATGTGTAGTATATCAGCACTAAGAACAATGGACAATTAAATTACTGTTCACATGTTTTGGTAATTGCTATCTGTTAAAAGATGTGTTTCCTCTCTATAATTGGATGTCTGGTTTATACATAATGTTGATATGATGCTTTAGTTAATAAAATGTAGTCTAATATTAAAGACGTATTTTGTACCTAGAGCGAGAACCCTACATTGGCGACGAGGATATTAGAAATAATGTTTTTCGAAAACGAATTTTAAGTGAAATAACGGCAAAATCATTACAAGTTACGCCTGTTGTTCCATTCGACATTAAGGAAGGTGATCAAACAAATATTGCACAGAGATGGGAACGTTGGAAAAATACATTTAATTATTATTTAACTGCATCGGGAATCACAGAGAAGGCACAGAAACGAGCCGTATCGCTTCATTGAGCTGGCAGTGATGTACAAGAAATATTTGACACTCTCGAAAATACGGGTGAAGATGTTGATACCGCAATTAGTAAACTTGATGTATATTTTAAGCCAAGTAAACATATTGCATTCGTAAGACATATGTTTAGGAAAGCTGAACAAGAAGAAGACGAGACAATTGATGCGTATGTGACTCGTTTGAAATAGTTAGCCGAAACCTGTGACTTTGAAAATATGAAAATGATAGTATTAGAGACTAAGTATTAGACAAATGGAAGTCGACAAAGTTAAGAAGAAGGTTACTCCGTGAGCGAGAACTAACTTTAAAAACTTTATTGGATATAGCCCGAGCAAGTGAAATGGCTGATAAACAGGCAGTTAAATTCGAAGATCAACCGCAAAATGTTAATGCAGTGCGCCGAAAGCAGAAACAGTTTCCAGACAAGACGAATAGCGGGACAAGCCATAGAACGAAATAATGTTTTAGATGTGGTAGACCCGGACATTACGCTAAAAATTGTGAAATAACAAAGGACAAAGTTTGCCACAAATGTAGAAAGAAAGGACATTTAAAGAAGATGTGTAAAAGCAAACATGCACAAGGACAATTCAACAGAGACAGACGATATGATAACCACCGAGTCAACACTGTAGAAAAAAGTGATTCATCAACTGAGGAATATGCGTTTGTTGTAGGTGATAAATGTCAAAATGGTGTTATCAAGCTTAAATTAAATTGGATATATGTGCAATTTTTAATTGATTCTGGAGCTAGTTGTAATGTCGTAAATTCTGATATATTTAGGGAAATAAGTGCAAAATGTGAAAGTGTCAAGATAAAGCGTAATACAAAGAAGTTATATTCATATGGAGCTAGTGAGCCACTGGATATAACAGTTTCATTTGAGGGAAATATAAGTTATGCCGATAAAAGTTGTGTTGCGGAATTTATGGTGATCAAAGGAAACCACATGCCTCTAATTGGGAAGTTAACCGCCAGTAAGCTTGGAATTTTACATGTTGGTCCGAGTGTTAATGCCGTTAATTCAAGAATTGATCGGATTATCAGTGAAAACAGTGATTGTTTCAAAGGATTAGGTAAAGTGAAAGATTTTCAACTCAATATACACATTGACCCGACTGTGAAACCACTTGTTCATCCGCTAAGAAGATTACCGTTTGGAGTGAGACGTGCTGTTGATGACAAACTTAGTGAGCTTGAGAAACTTGATGTAATTGAGAAAGTTGATAAACCGTCTTCATGGGTCTCACCGTTAGTAGTCGTGCCGAAGAAAAACGGCGAAGTTAGGTAATGCATAGATACAGTCCTTGTATCAGTAGCCGTTACTTATTGACGGATTGTTGACTGATTGATGACGGATTTTTGACTGATTGATGACTGATTTTTCACTGATCGATCACGGATCCATGAATAACGGATGTGCACGTATTTTACGGATTGTAAACGTATTTTACGGATGTAAACGTATTTTACTGATCGCATCCGTCAATTACGCATTGTATCAATCAGTAAATCACGTATGACGGATACGTAAATATTTGGAATTTAAAGACAAAACGAATAAACATAATATTCTCTTGGGCTTCCAGGTTGTTAGATAATCTTTTTCGAATATAAAGAAACAGTTTGATTAAATAACGAATGCTGTATTTTGTTTCAATTTAAATCGTGAATGAGAACTGGGTATCTAAACTGCATAATACTCCCAGTCTACGTTTTAACTGAGACTAATATAACAACAACAACAACAACAACTCGATCTTTGGAAATGACCAAAACATATTTTTCAAAATTTTATTTATCATAATCTTTCGAAGGATTTTTATCTTTTGAGAAACACAATTTTAATGAATTTTAACATATTTAAGGCTTGAAAAATTAGTTTTTTAGTCTGCGGTTTAAACTCTGTCTATAAACATGACCAAAACAATTTAATTTTTTTGAAAATGTTATTCATCATATTCTTTCGAAGGAGTTTTATCTTTTGCCAAACACAATTTAAACAAATTTCAGCATATTTAAGTTTGAAGTTAGATTTTTAGTGTGCAGTTTAAACTCTGTCTATAAAAATGACGAAAACAATTTAAACATTTTGAAAATTTTAATCATAATATCCTTTCGAAGCAGTTTTATCTTTTGCAAAACACAATTTTAATGAATTTTAACATATTAACGGCTTGAAAAGTTAGATTTTTAGTCTGTGGTTTAAATTCTGTCCAAAACAATTTAATTTTTTTTGAAAATGTTCTTAATCATATCCTTTCGAAGGAGTTTTATCTTTTGCGAAACACAATTTTAACAAATTTCAGCATATTTAAGTTTCAAAAGTTAGATTTTTAGTGTGCCGGTTAAAGTCCTGTCTATAAAAATGACCAAAAACAATTTAAATTTCATCAAAATTTTATTCATCATATCCTTTTGAAGGAGTTTTATCTTTTGCGAAACACAATTTTAATGAATTTTAACATATTTAAGGCTTGAAAAGTTAGATTTTTAGTCTGCGATTTAATCTCTATCTATAAAAATGACCAAAACAATTTAAATATTTTGAAAATCTTATTCATAATATTATTTCAAAGCAGTTTTATCTTTTGCGAAACACACATTTAATGAATTGTAACATATTAAAGGCTTTAAAAGTTAGAGTTTTAGTCTGCGGTTTAAACTCTTGTCTATAATAATGACCAAAACAATTGAAATTTTTTGAAATTTTATTCATCATATCCTTTCGAAGGAGTTTTATCTTTTGCAAACCACAATTTCAACAAATTTCAGCACATTTAGGTTTGAAAAAGTTAGATTTTTAGTGTGCGGTTTAAACACTGTCTATAAAAATGACCAAAACAATTGAATTTTTTTTTGAAAATTTTATTAATCATATCCTTTTGAAGGAGTATTATATTTTGCGAAACACAATTGTTTTGAATTTTAACATATTAAAGGCTTGAAAAGTAAGATTTTTAAGTCTGCAGTTTTAACTCGGTCTATAAAAATGACCAATTGAAAACAATTTTATTAATCATATCCTTTTGAAGGAGTTTTATCTTTTGCAAAACACAATTTCAACAAATTTCAGCATATTTAAGTTTGAAAAGTTAGATTTTTAGTGTGAGGTTTAAACTCTATCTCTAAAAATGACCAAAACAATTTAAATATTTTGAAAATTTTATTCATCGTATCCTTTCGAAGGAGTTTTATCTTTTGCAAAACACAATTTCAACAAATTTCAGCATATTTAAGTTTGAAAAGTTAGATTTTTAGTGTGCGGTTTAAACTCTATCTCTTAAAATGACCAAAACAATTTAAATATTTTGAAAATTTATTCATCGTATCCTTTCCAAGGAGTTTTATCTTTTGCGAAACACACATTTAATGAATTTTAACATATTAAAGGCTTGAAAAGTTAGATTTTTAGTCTATAATTTAATCTCTGTCTATGAAAATGACCAAAAGAATTTAAATATTTTGAAAATTTTATTAATCATATCCTTTCAAGGAGTTTTATCTTTTGCGAAACACACATTTAATGAATTTTAACATATTAAAGGCTTGAAAAGTTAGATTTTTAGTCTGTGGTTTAAATTCTGTCTATGAAAATGACCAAAACAATTTAAAGTTTTGGAAAATTTTATTCATCATATCCTTTCGAAGGAGTTTTATCTTTTGCGAAACACAATTTTAACAAATTTCAGCATATCTAATTTTTTAAAGTTAGATTTTTAGTGTACAGTTTAAACTCTGTCTATAAAAATGAACAAAACAACTGAAATTTTTTGAAAATCTTATTAGTCATATCTTTTCGAAGCAGTTTTATCTTTTGCGAAACACAATTTTCATGAATTTTAACATATTAACGGCTTGAAAAGTTAGATTTTTAGTCTGTGGTTTAAATTCTGTCTATGACGATGACCAAAACAATTTAATTTTTTTTTTGAAAATGTTCTTAATCATATCCTTTCGAAGGAGTTTTATCCTTTGCGAAACACAATTTTAACAAATTTCAGCATATTTAAGTTTGAAAAGTTAGATTTTTAGTGTGCTGCTTAAACTCTTGTCTATAAAAATGACCAAAACAATTTAAATTTCATCAAAATTTTATTCATCATATCCTTTCGAAGGAGTTTTATCTTTTGTGAAACAATATTTTCATGAATTTTAACATATTTAAGGCTCGAAAAGTTGGATTTTTAGTCTGCGATTTAATCTCTGTCTATAAAAATGACCAAAACAATTTAAATATTTGAAAATTTTATTCATCATATCCTTTCAAAGGAGTTTTATCTTTTGCGAAGTACACATTTAATGAACTTTAACATATTAAAGGCTTGAAAAGTTAGAGTTTTAGTCTGCGGTTTAAACTCTTGTCTATAAAAATGACCAAAACAATTGAAATTTTTTGAAAATTTTATTCATCATATCCTTTCGAAGCAGTTTTATCTTTTGCGAAACATAATTTTAACAAATTTCAGCACATTTAGGTTTGAAAAGTTAGATTTTTAGTGTGCGGTTTAAATTCTGTCTATAAAAATGACCAAAACAGTTGAAATTTTTTGAAAATCTTATTAGTCATATCCTTTCGAAGGAGTTTTATCTTTTGCAAAACACAATTTTAATGAATTTTAATACATTAAAGGCTTGAAAAGTTAGATTTTTAGTCTGCGGTTTTAACTCTGTCCATAAAAATGACCTTTAATTTTTATGAAAATTTAATTCATTATATTCTTTTGAGGGAGTTTTATATTTTGCAAAAACATTTAACATATTTAAGGCTTGAAAAGTTAGATTGTTAGAGTGTTGTTTATACTCTGTCAATAAAAATGACCAACACCATTTAAATATTTAGTAAATTGTATTAATCATATCCTTTCAAAGAAGTTTTATCTTTCGCCAAACACAATTTTAATGAATTTGGGTGAAAAGTTAGATTTTTAGTGTGTGATTTATACTCAGTCTATATAAATGACCAACACCATTTTAGTTTTTTGGAAATTTTATTCATCATATTCTTTTGAAGAATTTTTTTACTTTATGAAACACAATTTTAATGATTTTAGCATATTTAGAGTTTGACAACTTTGACCTCCGAGTCTTTCGTGTATGAATGCGTAAAATCATTTGTTTTTTGTTTTGTTTTATTCTATTTTCGTTTCACTCATGATTGCTTTCCTGTTATTGTCTAATATTGAACGTTTAACCAGCTGTATATATAATTTTAATATTGTTTGTTATCACAGTAAATATGTCTATTTTCGACGATTGTTTAAATTTGATGTGCTTCCAAAGTTTAATGCTTTCTGACAAACTTTTTTTTGTAATGAAACGAGAATATTATTTCGCAAAATGTATTAACTTGAATGATGACGTAAGGCTATCAATCAGTCAATTACGGATAGGACCGATCAGTCATCCGTCACTCACGTATTTTACGTATTGTATCCGTCAAAGACGTGAATTACTTTTCCTATCCGTCAGACTTTGACGGATTTTTGACTGATCGATCACTGATCGATGACTGATCGTTGACGGCTGACGGATCGCTTAATGATCGCTCTTTTAGTAACGGCTACTGAAGCAAGGACTGTATGCGACGCGCGAATGAATGCGTTCTAAGAGAAAGACATCCGATCCTGACAATGGACGAGATACTCGAAGATTTGAACGGTAGCGCAGTGTATTCAAAATTAGATTTAAAATGGGGTTTTCACCATATCGAGCTGGAGGAGGAGTCGCGCGAGATAACAACATTCGTGACACACCGCGGATTGTATAGATATAAGAGACTCATATTTGGTATCTCCTCCGCAACCGAAATTTATCAACGTGTGATAGGACAGGTGTTTCAGGGGTGCAAAGGCACAAGAAATTTGTCCGACGACATTATCGTGTACGGTAAGGATCAAGAAGATCATGACCGAAAACTTGAGTCGGTACTCGGTAGAATTCGAGAAAAAGGTCTCACGTTGAATAGGGACAAGTGTAAATTTAGTATGTCGAGAATTGAATTTCTAGGTCATGTACTTTCTGCAAAAGGAGTCGGTCCGGATGACGAAAAAGTGAAAGCTATTGTAAATACACGTGAACCGCGTAATAGTACTGAAACAAGGAGTTTCATTGGCCTCGCCGATTCATTGAGAATTTCTCAACTCTGTCTGCTCCGTTGCGAGAATTGACGCGCAAAAATGTAAAATGGGATTGGACTGAAAAGCACCAGAAATCATTTGATTCGATTAAGAAAGCATTAGCAAACGCAGAGACACTAGCTTATTTCAATCCGAAAGCACAAACGCGAGTTATTGTAGACGCTAGCCCTGTAGGTGTCGGTGTTATTTTAAGTCAAAAACAATCAGATGGTAATTATCGTCCTTTAGCTTACGCAAGTAGATCACTTACGGATGTAGAAAAACGGTATTCGCAGACGGAAAAAGAAGCTTTGGCAGTTGTTTTCGGATGTGAACGATTTCACATGTACATATACGGGATCGAGTTTGAGTTAATCACTGATCACAAACCATTAGAATTTATTTACTCGCCGAAATCGAAACCGCCGGCAAGAATTGAAAGGTGGGCTCTTCGGTTACAACAGTATAATTTTCAAGTCGTATACAAACTAGGTCATACAAACGCAGCCGATTCATTATCTAGGTTGTCCCAAAACGAACTATTGAAAAGAAGGAACGTGGGCGAAGAATATGCATATTTTGTTGCAAACAAGTCGGTTCCTATCATAATGACTCTTGATTCAATTCGAAATGCATCAGAGAATGATCCCGATATCATTTCGGTTCGAAAAGCTTTGCTAAACGGTAAATGGAATCAATGTGACCCCCAATTTCGTACCGTTAAAAATGAGTTATCTGTAGTTAATGACATTGTTTTGAAAGGGACTAGAATCGTCGTACCGAGAAAGTTAAGAACCCGAGTTATAGTGCTGGTCCATGAAGGACACCAGGGTATTGTGAAAACGAAAATGAGACTGCGTGAGAAAGTGTGGTGGCCCGAAATGGACAAAAAAGTTGAACAATTTTGCAAGTCATGTTATTCATGCCAAGTAGTTAGTCAACCGAACAGACCGGAATTCATGAAACGCACAGAGTTACCAGAAGGACCATGGGAAGATGTTTCGATTGATTTATGTGGGCCGTTTCCAGGAGGTGAAAATTTGCTAGTCGTTGTGGACTATTATTCTAGATGGAATGAAGTTTTTGTGATTAAAAGTACAACAACCAGTAAAATCATTAACTGTTTAAGACATATGTTTGCGACACATAGACTGGTCAAGACAATTACATCAGATAATGGACCCCAGTTTGTGTCGAACGAATTTAAGAACTTTTTGGCCGAAAATGGAATCGAACATAGACGTGTAACACCCTACTGGCCGCAGGCAAATGGAAATGTAGAGCGACAAAATAGAACTTTGTTAAAAGCTATCCGCACAGCGTATATAGATGGAAAAGACTGGAAGAACGAACTTTTAACATTCCTTATGGCATATCGTAGTACACCTCATGCTATAACAGGTGTACGCCCAGCAGAATTGATGTTCAAGAGGAAGATGAGAACGACACTTCCAGAATTTAACAATAATCGTGCAGATAACAATCCAAAAGTGAGGGAAAGAGACAATATTCGCAAAGAAAGGGTAAAATATATGCGGACAATAAACGCAATGCAGTTCATCATAATGTAATAGTTGGTGACAGTGTTTTAATCAAACAATTCAAAGAAAATAAACTTACACCTAATTTTAGACCTGAACAGTATCAAGTTGTTAACACAAACGGGAATGCTATTACTGCACAAAACGCAGATGGTGTCAGGGATGGCGCTGGGCTTCGCCAATGTCGCAATTTGCGATTTTATTTTCATTCTGGCGACAAAAAATCGTTCCTGGCGATTTTTTTTTTTTTTTTTTGCGACAACGTTTTTCAAATCAGCTTTCCGGTATTCATCAATTTTTTACAGTTCTCGCTTGATACCTGTCATGATTTTTGTTGTTTTAAACAATCATAAGTAATAATTTGATGTCAATTTATAGCCTCTGGCAATAATTGAAGTCCATTGATTATTTCCGGTCATCTGTTGATTACATAACTTTTTACCTGTCGATCGATTGTGTTTACCTTTTGAAGTGTTCACCTGTGCACGTGACTTGTGACAGATAAAAGCCCAAACAAAGGAAATGAAAGAGTATAATTATACACTAATATTTTTATACTCTTCATTTTTTTGTTTAATATCACTTCTATTTTCATAAATGTTCACGAAAACAAATGCAATTATGGAGTTGAGTTACTTCCCCTTTTCTATGTTGTAAAAACGAAAATAAAGAGGCTTTTGAGTTACTTTTTACTAAAAACTGTATATCAATTCTTATAAAATGAAAAATTGAAGTCCTTTAAAGACATTATAATGCAGTTTACCAAACTATATGCAAATAATTGCAAATTTTGATGTTGATTAATACTTTTCTTGATATAATGAAAGTTAAACTATTTAATTTGAAACTTGACAAATCAATGACTATGTTACATTCTTATCACATAGACCTCTCTCAAAGGGAGTCTAAAAAACATTTGCTTACAAAATCGTTGATAATAATGAAACTAAACACTAATGCAAAGGTCAACCAAGTGGCAAAACTTTAACTGAATTGTAATTTAGATTTACAACCCCTGCTTAAATTCTGTTCTAGACCAATCACCTTTAAAAGATTACACAGTATATACAAATCAAATGCAAAATGTTACAATTGTATACAATAGGTTTTTTTTACTACCACAGATGAGTTTTAGAATGTAAGCTTTGGGTGTAAACTTTACTTGACTTCAGTTCAGTAAAACTTTTGCCACTTGCTTGACCTTAGCAATAATTCAACCCAATACTGCAAAGCATGTAAATGATAAATGATAAAAAAGCCTTCATTTGTAGGGGGAATAAAACATTTTTCTGCAGATGAAACATTGACGACCTTGAGATTAAAGGAAATAACTATGAAAAGTTTAAAAATAGTACCCGCAAAAGGCAGCTAACAATTCAAACCGAAACTACAAAGCATGTAAATGATGAATGAATTTTTACCACCAAAGCAAATAATAAAAATGGAACTATTCATTTAGTTTGGAAGAAAGACAGCACAAAAGTCGATGGTTCATCCTAGAAAATCAATAGGGTGTTTCATAATTGGCGCCAAATTTTTGCAATTGGCGACAAAAAATACAAGTTGGCGATTTTTCTGGCGACAGATATTCAGAAGCCAGAGCCATCCCTGTGGTGTTATTGTGAAGAGAAATGTTACACATGTTAAGAAATATGAAACGCGAAAAGATGACTATGATATTGTAGACAATGCGAATGAACATACGTGCATCGATGAGCAAAATTCTGAAGGTGACAATACGCGTCCGAAAAGGGAGAAGAGAAAACCGAAATACCTTGATGACTATGTGTGTGACTGAGATACCTTAATCATGATTTACTTTTTGCATGCTATGTGAATTTTTTTTTCTAAAAGTACATCGTAAATATTTCACAGCTGTTCCGAAAGAATTTTTATTCATAAACTTTATGTTTGTTTTTTCTTTAAATACGTAATTTCATTCATAAGATAAAGTTTCATTCTAAATTGGTTAGGAGGAATGTAGTATATCAGCACTTAGAACAATGGACAATTAAATTACTGTTCACATGTTTTGGTTACACCTCGTATGAAATTGTTATCTGTTAAAAGATGTGTTTCCTCTCTATAATTGGATGCCTGGTTTATACATTGTTTTATATGTCAAATGTTGATATGATGCTTTAGTTAATAAAATGTAGTCTAGTATTAAAGACGTATTTTGTGCCTAGAGCGAGAACCCTACAGTTTGGTCGCGTACTAACGATTGACTTTTTAATCTTGTACGTGTATTCATGATTTTGGAGAATGAAAGTGTAGGGAGGTGGATTCGTGTAGACACCCTGTAGACATACATGTTTATACTTCCATCAAACACATATTTCGTATAAATGTAATAAGCTGAAATGAAGGAATCTATGAAAAAAAAAATTAAAGTAATGTTACATGTGACATTTCGTGCCCATGTCTACGCAGGCACCCAAAATACGACAACAAAGTTTCAACATAGACCAATTTGAGCAAAAATTGATTTCTAAGTAGATTTTGACGCTGCAAACTAGATGCAATTATTGATTTGTCAACAGCTATTGGTTGGATTTTCAAATATTTTATGTCACCCCCGACGTAGTGAGGACGGCATTTTGTTTTTGATCCGTTTTTTATTATTACATGTATTGTTGTTTCTTTCTGCGACCTATTTTTCTCCGGCTATTTTCATAATGATACCTGGGCAGAATTCATTCATATTTGGCACAACGTTGGATCACTAACTGGAGTTTTGCATGTAAGGATTTTTTTCTTTCCAAATGGATGCAATTCGAAAGATTGTCGTCATTTTACGGTAAAACACCCTTCAAAAATCAAGGATTCAATATATCAGGAACTGCTTTTCATTAATTGATCATATTTTGTAAAAATGTTGAATAAGATGAGAAGATGGGATTCATTAAAAACAAAAATTCAAAATGGCTGCCATTTCCATGATCGCTGCCAAAATGTGTTAAAATACGTAAAAAAACTTTTGTCAATTTCCATTTTACGTTTTAAAATTTACGATTCAATATCTTAGGAACTGCTTTGCAGAAATTGCTCATATTTTGTATAAATGTTCAATAACACGAGAGGAAGGAATTTATGCGGACCAAATTTCAAAATGGCCCCAATTAAGATGGCTACCAAAATACGTGACATATATCAGTTTTATCTGATATAACAGAAAATTGATTTGTAGACAGATTTTGTATTTTGGCTGAAATTTCAAATTTTAACGCCAAAATACTTAAACTTTTCGACCTTTTCCGATCTCAATAAAAAATTATTTCAAGAAAGATTAAGACACTTTGCAAATTTAGTTGTTGTTTTTTGTTCTTAGACAGAATTCACTCATACTTGGTACATGGTTGAACCTCTATGAGAAAGTGTGTATGTACTTCCTAAAAATTTCCAAATTCTCGTTATTTCCAAGATTGCCGTCATTTTACGCTAACATACTGAGGAATCAATATTACAGGAATTTATACGAAATAAAAATCAAAATGGCCGTTATGTCCGAGATGGCCACCAAAGAGGACAAAAATAACTTAGTTGATTAATGGACTGTTTTAATTTGATCTGCACTGATGAGACATGAGTTATCGAAATACACATATGAAGAAAATAAATCAACAGTTAACTTTCGGTATTTTGTTATTTATTACCACTGGGCCGATGACTCTACTCGTGGACTGTAAATCCCCGAGGGTGTTCACCAACCCGGTAGTCAGTACTTCGGTTTTGACCCGAACACCGATTTTATTGAAACTTGCAATATCTAAATTTTACAAAGTTTTGTTTAAACTAAGGAGAATCTGCCTCATGCATAGCCATGTCCCTAGCTGAATTTTGGCCTCTCTGTTTAGATCATTTTTGTTATTTGTTCTCCATCAGCTTTCACACGTTTTTCGGTTAATGGACTTCCAATCTTTTTGGTTTATTATACACTGATGAGACATAAGTTGTCGAAATGCACATATGCAGAGGATGAATAAAGAGTGACTTTGGTATTTTATTATTTATTACCACGGGGCCGATGCCTCTGCTGGTGGACTGTTAGTCCCCCGGGTGTTCACCAACCCGGTAATCAGTACTTCGGTGCTGATCCGAAAACCGATTTTATTGAAAGTTACAATATCTAAATTTAAAGAGAAATCTTTAAAACTGAGGAGTATCTCCTTCATGCATAGCCCTGTCCTCCGCTGATTTTTTTTTTATTTTCTGTTTAGATCATTTTGGTTATTTGTTCTCTATCAGCTTTCACACGTTTTTCGGTTAATGGACTTCCAATTGTTTTGGTTTGATACGCACTGATGAGACATAAGCTGTCGTAATGGGCATATGCAGAAAATAAAATTAACAGTAACTTCTGTATATTGTTACTTAGTACGATTTCAACGAAAATTGATTTTTTTTATGTAGATTTTGACGCTACGCACAAGATGGAATCAATGAATTAGTTGTCTTTGGCGACATCAGATATCGCGTGCAATTGCATATTTAGTTCCTCTTCCATCCTTCCTTCTACTTATACCCCTACTATATACTTATACCCCTACTTATACCCCTACTACAATACCCTACTTATACCCCTACTACAATATCGAGGGATGAGATTGTAAAA
>MJUU01021169.1:0-15473 GCA_002080025.1 Modiolus philippinarum | reverse complement strand
GAAACCCTAAAATTCGCAAAATTTCAAAGTTTCAAGGGGCATAACTCCAGAACCCCTTGGCCCTCTGAACCCAAAATCGAACTTGGCCTGAGTTTTGTGGTAAAGAAGTTACATACCAAGTTTGAAGACCTTATGTTATTTCGTTCACAAGTTATCAGTCAGAAACCTTCGGGGGACGGACGGACGGACAGACACACGACCGGACAGACGGACTGACAGACACACGACTTGGGGTATCACATAATACCTGGCCACTATGTGTGGCGGGGTATAAAAAGCAAGAATTTGCAAATCAGTTGAAATCTTAGACTATAACCTAAAATAATTTCAATATTAACTTACGCGGTCTACCACAACCTCGACCTCTAGGCTTAAACATAGATATTCTATGAGCAACATTGTATCTTTTAGCACAACCCATGGAACAAAAGCGTTTAGATCTCTTGCTAAATTTAGCCATCTGTTCTTCTGTTCCACAAAACTCACATTTCTCAAACACTGCTGGAGGCTCAACTAAAATATACAAAATTAATAATTCATTTTACAATGATGAAAAAGTTCCTTACATACACATATAAATTCCTATTCAAATAAAGCATGATTTCTAAAAATATTTCTATACTTGAAATACAAAAATTTTAAGTGAGCTTGATCGAGCATGTTAAAAGTAAATAAATTTTTTATCACAACTTGGCTGGGTGAAATTCAGTTCTCCTATGATATTTCTTAAGCACTCAGATATGGCTGAAAACTGAATACTTTTTGGAAAATAAAAAATTTAGAAGATATTGGTGTCTTCCGGCTATTCTTTTATTTTATATCAACTGTATAAACATGTAATTTAAATCGAACGTTTTATGAAACATTCAACTGGACTGTTTTGCAAATGTTGAAATTTCACCTAAAGTGTTTGAAAAATAGCTATAGCCAGATCAGAATTTTTGATAAAATCCTGGTAGCTTTGTACCTACTATTTCTTTTTATCCTTGGAATTTGGGCTCCTGAGAATTATGTGCAGTAATTTTGCTATTATCCTTATAAACTGTTTTGTGTGAGTGATCTGTGTACAAGATACATGTATCTGCTTACACTAAATGTAAATGTATTTTATGTAGAAACAATGGGTAAGGATACAACCAAACAAGGTGTGCTTATTTTTGTGTTTGGTTGTACAAAATGTTTATGATCATATTCCATCTGCACAGCATGCTCTATAAACAATTTACAAACCTTTGTGTGTCACTTTGGCAGGAGAGGGTACAGGGCTAACTGACATTCCAGGTGATCCATTGTCTGTTTCCATGGGAACCTGACCTGGTTTTGGAGGGATAAATTCAGTCAAAAGAGATGATCTCTGTACCTAGAACAATAAATTTCAAGTTTATTGTTTTCTGTGAATTAGGGAATCCAGGCGTGGAGCTGGTTTTTTTCATCAGCTTCAAAACTTAAAATTTGTGTGATATTTCTGTGTGAAATAAATTTCTGCTTTAAAAAGAACAATATCTGTAGGTGATTTAAAAAAAAATTCAGTTAGATTACAATTTGTTTTAGATTTAATACCATGATTCCATATTTTTTTCATAAAAAATTAATAAAAATTGTAAGTCTTCCATGGAAGATGTGTCTCACCTGCACTGCTATTTTCAGAAACACAAATTTCTATACCAGGAAGTACCTAAGTAGATGTCTGACAGACCTGAATTGAATAAGCACAATAGGGAACCCAAAACTTAAGTCTCATACAAAATTTCAAGTGGCTGTGATATGTAATTGCTGATAAAAATTTTACAAAAATTCTACTAAAGTATAAGTGAAAAATATTCCAAGTCGGTTAACAGGAAATAGATGTCCAACAGATCTGAATTCAATAAGCGCAATAGGGAACCCCATTATGAAGTCACATACCAAATTTCAAGTGGCTGTGATTTGTAGTTGTTGTGAAAAATGTTACAGAAATTTTTTCTATTGACAGTATGTGGGAAAATATTCCAAGTCAATCAACAGGAAGTAGATGTATGACAGACCTGAATCAATAAGAGCAAAAGAGAACCCATACTGAAGTCACATACAAAATTAACAAAAAAGTGGGATGGCCGAAAATGACAACGATGATGCAAGACGTCTAAAGTGATCCCTATATGTCACCCCACACTACGTGTGCAGAGGACACAAAAATATCCATGGTTTTGCCTTGCTCCATCAATCAAAAAACTTAAAATATAGCATAAGATGCAAACTTAATATATACGTCATCTGCAATATAAAATGTTCAGTTCCTGCAAGTCCAGTTTAAAATACAAAGTTCCTAGTAGTAGCAGACTTCCTTATTCAAGGAAAAAAATATGTACTCACAGGGAATGGTTCTGGACCCTCTTGTATTACAAATCCCTCTATAACATGGGTCAGTATATGTGGTTTGACTATCGCCTTTTGCTTTTCTATGACAACCTCCCCATTGTTGGTTTTCTCAATAGAATCTGTTGTATTATTCTGTAAAAAAGAACATCAGTTACTGTAAACCTTAAAATTTTAGCTGATAGTTGTTTGATTTTTTTGGACAAACATTTCGTAAGGGGATAATTTTTAGTGCTCAAAAGCTTTTCAATTTCAATGAGGTTTTTTTTTATTAATACTTCAAAACAGTACTATTGATGCAAGGGGAATTTCCTTGTCCAAAAATTAAGCAAAAATTAACTGTATTATATGCAAAAAATTTCTGCATGGTCTTCCTTTTCAACAATAATAGTATTCAGTGAAAAAGGCCATCAATTATTGTAAAAAAAAAATCCCAATCAAAAAGATTACAATTACATGTAAATCAACAGAATTTGATTCGAAATTATTTTTATTGATTTAGATAAACATGTATTATCCAATTATAATATGTACCTTATTCTTTTCTTCCAATAACTTTTTACTCAGTTCTGCTGTTACATTCTTCTTGGAAGTCTCCACCTCTGAGTCTGATTGGCTCTTTAACATGGCAGAATTCATTTGGTTTGTAGGGGTAGCAGGTTTTGACTGACTGAGTGCACCTGATGACCTGGCTTGAGATAAGGCAGATGCCACTGTGTTGGTAGAAGCAGACGCCATGGAGACAGGTGCCCCTTTACTTTGACTTCTTGGTCTGCCTCTATTCTGATTCTTTGGTAAATTTGGTATAGAGATTCTGGGTCTTTGTGAAACTGTAGGATTAATTCTAGCTGTAGCTGTTTTGTTTAATGGAGTTATCATGGTCTTTCCAACCTGTGAACCAGCAACCTGAAAATTACATGTAACAGTATACCACATTACACTATATAATCTGTCCAGGGTGGGAAATCTAATATGTTATGGTAATTAATAAACTGTGTTGCATTCAAATTTTCAATCAATTGAGTAATAAAATTAATTGTTTACATTGGCATTTACAAAAAAAACATTCAGCTAAAAATTCCTTTCCATATTTTTCCTGTGTATTTTTGTAAATTTTAGTTAAAAAGTCAAAAATGAGCAAACGTGAATCTAATTCTAACAAAAGAAACAAAAGAAACACGGTGACCTATACTTTTTTGTTTTACAGATTTCAAGTTTGGATGATGGGGTCTTCATTTGTGCCAATTTTAACAAACTCTATTGGGATATGAATATTAGTGTCTTTCTACCTTTAAATAAGTAAATTCTGTCAGATTTTTACAAAATTATTACGCTTGATCCACCAGAAAACCCAAATTTTCATTTGACAAAGCTTAATTTATCTGTTTATATTACCAAGTGTTGGGACTTATTTAAGTTTTTGGTGTAATCTTGGGTCAAGTAAAACAGATTTTACTGAATATTAATCTCACAAGTTGTTGCATCATAATATTTAATCTGCATTCCTATACTAGAAGGGTCTCCATTGACTATTATTCAGTAGTCGAAAAGGTTAAATTCCTGATTATAGTAACCTGTTTTCCAATTTGGACACCAGCAATACTTGTCTTTGCCTGCAATCCCTGAACATTTTCTGTTTTTCCATCCCTTATTTGAGCCCCTAAGTTCTGTATCCCTGTAATGATCCCCTGCTGTGGTTGAAGTGGATTGGCTGCTCTGATATAAAGTGATTGTCCTGCTAATATGGCCGGTGATTGGCCAGTTCCTGACAACAATGGCTGATGAGTAGCTAATGGGATGGCACCTTGCTGTTGTAGATTGGCCATAGCTTGAAGCATGGCCTGATTTGTATAGAATGGTTGTGATGATATAATCTGTCCTGTGCTGGAAACAACCTGTGGCTGTGAAAATCGTAGTGCTGCTGCTTGTGTTGTTAGCATCTGTTGACCATTGTTTGCCATAGCAACTGATATTGTTTGTCCCTTCTGTTTATGAAAAAAATAATGTTCCATAAGTGTATAATAAAAATATAAATGCATGTCAAAGATTAAAATGCTTACACAAAGATTCTTTGTCCCTTATCCATATTGAAGTTGAATATTACACAAATGTTGTAGCACTATAAAGGAAATAAAATTCAATTACAAATGTCTGTCCCTGACTTCTGGGCCTACTTTGATTTGGAAAGCTCTAGAGTAGAGTTGCTGTTACGCCTTTTTAGTTCCGTCCCACTGGAAATGACTAGCCAATCAAATCTGTCCTCTGAAAATTTTACACATGCGCAGTCATGATTTTTGCCGCCATATTAACCCTAGATTAACTCGATATTAACCCTGCTTTTCAAAGGGTTGCGCGAGTTAACTCTAGACGAGTAAACTCGTATCGTTCGATTGCCACAACTCGTTTAACTCGATGTCAAAGTTAACCCGAGTTGGACGAATCAAAGTAGGCCCTGGACTCCAAATAAGTGGCCCATTATTATTAACATAAGAAAGTTTTTCATTTGGTAAACTGTGATGATATGACCATGTATATACATGTACAAACGAACACTTGCATTTAATCCAACTAAAGATCATATGACATGTTAACACATATCTCCTCTTATAGCAAATGATTGTAAGAATACTCCATGACACATTTTACAGGCCAAGTTAAAACATCATTAAGGACATTAAAGAGATGACCTCTTAAACATGTTTGGGTAGTTGTCTCTTTGACACAATCCCCATTTCCCTTCTTTTTTCCATTGAATATAGCACTCTAGTGGTCACTATGTAAATGCATAATAGTTTTTGTCCTCATATATACAAGTTTTGATTTTGGGTTTTCCCACTACTGTGTCTCGGGGCTGCTGTTTAATCATAAGTTTATCAAATGATTTTATGGCTCAGAAAGAGTAATTTCAGTGTGAAAATATATATTAGGGGTATAAACATTTGATTTCTTGATAATTCAAGGTAACTTCAGTAGTTTGTAGTTCCGACCGGTTAAAGTTGAAAGTTGTACATTCTTCTCTTCAAATGATGTGAAGATAAAATCTTAGAATGAGTATCAAATCTCAACTTAAAAGATTGTGATTAACTTATGATTAGTTACTCGCATATGTCACTCACATTCATGTACTCGGTATCTATTCTTTACGTACTTACTGAAGTTACAAATCCTTGAGAACTGGCAACCTGGTTTGGTAATACACCTGAAATCAAAGCATAAAATGTTGTTCATATAATATGTAGCCATTGGTCAATAAAACTTCATTATAATGCCAAAAATGCCTTCCAAAATTTTGGTATTATAAAGGGGTTTGGTGATTATAACTGGAAACTAAAGCATGTTGAAACTGGCATTGTCAGAAGGGCCCCGCAATTTTGATCCTAAAACTCTGGGCAAGAGTTAAATTGAGATAAGGGCTGTTCCAGAAAAACATACATGGGACGGGGAGAAGGCACTTGAAAATTGTCATGACCACCCATAGATGAATAATAGGATTTATATATTTACTTATGAATTCTGACTTCAATTTGTAACGACCACCCATAGCAGCAATCTTAAAGTGCCTTCCCCCCGTTCCATATATGTTTTGCTGGAACAGCCCTAAGTATGGATTCAAAATTCTGTTTGACACACTAATGTGTTGATAGAGTAATTTGCTGGACACAGTGATTCCTTGAAGTTTTGCTACAACATATCATTTCTTAGCTTCAGACTAAATATCAAATTATTTCTACTCATACAAGCAAAGAAATATTTTACAAATATTTCTCTTGTAGTTTAAAACCAAGGTTCTGGCAAACAGGACGCAGTCAAGCAGCAGACCTGAAAATGGCATACACAATACAACTATTTCCAAGCTTCAGACCAAATTTCAAATCATTCCCTCCATTACAAGCCAAGAAATCTGTGACCAAAATTTGGTGATAGTTGAAAAAAATCAAAGCATTGGCAACAGGAAGTGGATTTCAGACTTGAATCTTGAATCTTGAAAATCGCTTACGCAATACAACTCATCATTTCCATTCTTCAGACCAAATTTCAAATCATTCCCACTTATAGAAACCAAGAAATCTGTGACGAAAATTTTGGTACATGTAATGGCTAAAAAATCAAAGTATTGGCAAATCAGAAGTGGATGTTCGACAAACTCGAAAATTGTATACACAATAAAACTCATTATTTCCAAGTTCAGACCAAATTTAAATCATTCCCACTTAAAGAAGCCAAGAAATCTGTGACGAAAATTTGGTAATGGTTAAAAGATCAAAGCATCGGCAAGCAGGAAGTGGATGTGTGACAAGTGGATGTGTGACAATCTTGAAAATCGCTTATACAATACAACTCATCATTTCCAAGCTTCAGACAAAATTTCAAATCATTCCCACTTACAGAAGCCAAGAAATCTGTGATGGAAAAAATTGTAATGGACAGATGGACAGACAGACAGACAGTCGGACAAAGTGAAAACTAAAGGGCACCTGCATCTCGATGCGGGTTCCTAATAAAGGTAAACTAGGGTCTTGTTAAAGTGGTGTGGTAAGGTTTAGACATAATTCACTGTATTATTATTATTATAACTTACACAGAAAAATTGAAACAGGCAGTTGCATGCTTTTTTTTGCCAAGCATACCCCAAATCATACCCAATTTTAAAATCCTGTCAAACAGGAAGTTGATGCTGTAGAGCAACAAGATATACTTGCAACGCACAACTTGTTACAAGAAAGCAGCACACCAAATTTCAAATGATTGATTGATTGATTGAATATTGTTTAACGTCTACTGAGCAATATTTCAGCTATATCAAGACGAGAACAAGTTTGTTAATAATCACTTTGGGATATGGAAAGGGTCATGGGACGGGAATTTCTGACTGCCACTGGAAAAGGAGGGTGAAAGTGAAAGGGGCGGGGAATTTAGCCTTGTAGCCGATCACCTACGGACCACTCAAAAAGAGTTTGCTACAAGGGTTCTTTAACGTGCAGGAAGTGTGGCATTTCTTCCAACACATGGACATGAGTTTACATCCTATCCGAAAGATGGGTTGTGTATTTATTAATCCCGCACAACCACGGAATGGGTCCTATTTCTATATCCTGGGGTTCAAATTTCAAATGAAAAGTAGAGCAGAGAATGAAGTGATAAAAAACATCAAACAGACAGGATGCAGACAGATGAAATGACAGACGGATGTACAAGCATATTCTGATAAACCTCTCACTCATCGAGTGGTGGTATAATAATCTATTATGGACTACTCTCGAGGGAACCGTTTTCCTATAGTGCTCGAGCCGACAGGCGACGGCACTATTCACTCCGGACATCACTATAGGAAAATGGTTCGCGAGGGAGAAGTTCGTAATTAATTTAGTACATAACAGAACACAACAAACTGAAAATGAGACAAAGTATAGTAAACTGGAAGTCATGTGAGGTATGGTCCCATCGTCAAGTATAGTATCCTGCTGTCAAGGTAAACAAAGAACTGTTCCAATATAGTGATGTCGGATTATCCAATGAAATCGTAGGATTTTTACCTGTTATTTACTAATATAGGAAGGGTTTAGCAGTCAGGTTTAACTAAAGTATACATCCGGTACCAAGTCCGGCTATTTGAGTTCCTATCGTTATTTATGTTTGTCTCTTGTTTTCATTATTGTTTTTCTGGTGCAGTTTGCTTGTAAATTGTTGCATGTGATTGTAGTTCCTGGCCATTGTAGGTGTTTGCTGTTTTCCTGTTTTTGTAATCTTACCTAGAACAATGGGAGTGGGTCCTGCCTGCATGGCTTGTGTTGGCATTATAGGCTTTCCTGCTACTAAGGCAGTCGCTTGCTGTGTAGCTGTAGTCTGGACTTTGTTGTTATTTCCTTTAGCCGATGTATTTTGTGCCAGTGAATTTGATACTAAAGTCTGGACTTGTGATGTGGCAAAGTTCAAACTTCCCTATAATAAATAATAGTAAATGAAAAGGTTCTTTATAAACTAAAAGGAGGACATGAATTAAAAAACAATTATACAATAAAAGTGCAGTACAAAAATTCAACAATATCCTGACATCAAGTGATAACGTAAAGTACAAGTACATGCTTTGGACAAATAAAACTTATGTTTTTTATATAAAAAAAAAAATTAGTTGCTTGAATGGCCATTCAAAAATATCTGCTTATTTGTAACTCCATAGTATACAATTCCATTAACTTAATAAAATTGATGACCAATGTTGAAGAGAGTGGTTTGTGTCAAAATTTTCAGAACATCAAACATGGATGGCTTTACTTGTCTGCTTATTTGTAACTCCATAGTATACAATTCCATTAACTTAATAAAATTGATGACCAATGTTGAAGAGAGTGGTTTGTGTCAAAATTTTCAGAACATCAAACATGGATGGCTTTACTTGTATACTTAATGTCCTGCATGGCACTGGGTGGTCCAAAACCCAGTGTAACTATGCTGAAGCATTTCATACATTCATTTATGCAAACAGTAGTTCTTTTGACTGGCAAGTAACATATTTCAACAAACCTAATCTGCCTCTTCTAAAGGCTTTAATTAAACCATAGGTGAGGAATTTCAGTTCTCATTGTAGAAACTTTATGTCTTGACTCCAAGATAATGTGTACTGAAAAAAAGAGCTGTCGTCGAATGGCAACCAGGTATACCCCCCACTCATTGAACCCTGGATCAAAAATTCATGTTTTCACTAAATTTCGTAAGTAAGTCCAATTTTCGTCTAACAGGAAGTATGCATCTGACATGACTCAAAATAGGACATTCCTTACAGCTAATCATATAGAGGCTGCATACCAATTTTGAATCAATCCCTCTTGAAGAAGCTGAGAAAAATGTGATGAAAAATTCCATGTTTTCACTTCAGTTTGTAAGGAAGTCAACAATCTGCCAAATCTGCATACCAATTTTGAAATCAATCCCTCTTGTAGAAGCTGAGAAAAATGCGACCAAATTTTTTTCAGACGAACGGACGAATGGATGGACAAGGTGAATGCAGTATACCCCCCTCTCATTAGAGTGGGGTATAACAAGGTGAATGCAGTATACCCCCTCTGTAAAGAGTGGGGTATAACATCAAGATTATTATTATTATGCCTTTGAATTACCTGTGTAGGTGTAGTGGGGCTTGGTGACATCAAACCCGGACTGTTCAAATTACCTCCTACAGAGGGTGGTCTCCCTTGCATTGCCATCGCCATACTCATGTTCAATTGTTGTTGCTGTGTCATATTCATATTCATGTTCATTGCCGCTGTAAATAACAATAGTAATATACAATTCTGTACTTCTGCAGAGTAGAATAAATATTTTAATTGACCTGTAAACTAATATAGTCTTGTTTGCGAATCCAATCAGTGACGTCACAAAATCAATTTTTTGGTTGGCAAAATTGTATTTCAGGAATATATTGCATTGTATAGCAATGGGACAGAATTTTATTTTTTAAATAACTATTTACATACTAGTCCGATTTGGGATCTGTAAAATGCCCAATGAACCTCGAGATTTTCATATTTTTTCTACCGATTTACTTTTTCTAAATTTACTCTGAATAATTTGAAATGTCTATTTCAAACATTTTGAAATTGTCAAAAATTTTGAATACTTAACAAATACTTCAATTAGATCAAATAAAAATAATCAAATATAGAAAATTTTTACATCCTGTTAAAACTGTAAAATTCCTTCAATGCAGATCAAAAGAAATTATCAAATTACCTTTAAAAACAAAACCATACAAGTTAATTAAAAATGACATTTTTATGACCCTTATTAATAATCACGATTTCTTGCCAGCAAAAAGGCTTCACAGGTAAAAATATCGAGGTTGTGACGTCACGGCGAATAAGCCTATTGGATATTGAAAGGCTATGATTGTTTTTTTTTTTTTAAATTCAATGCAATGTGACGTCATGAAGTGAATTGTATATTAATTCACCCCTGCAATGCTTTTGTCACACATGATGTTTAACTCAGGCAACTATGTAATAACAAATTTTATCATATATAAATGTACTTACTACTAAAAAAAGACCAGAGTCTCCCAGGAGCCTGTATCGCTCACCTGGTTTTCAGTTATTACAATCAAGCTTACATTGTAAGTTATACAGTTGATCTTCAGTCTCTCAAACTTCGGTAGCTCGAACAACACATCTTGAACTGTATTTAAAGTCTGATAATGTTTTACTATATTTCTTTGTTGGGCTTTTTTGACAAAAAACGTTTTTGCTAATGACCACTTTCAACACCAGCTTTGACGTCTATCGAGACATCATTTCGTAAATGGCCGTCAACGAACAATTTTCAACATCAGTTTAGAAGTCGCAACATCAATATCTATTTGGAAACCAGATTTCATTGAAATTGGACAATGTTGAATTTACCCGCCTTTTTTGGCAGCCATTTTGAAAGTTGCCGTCAGCGAACAATTTCCAAGATCAGTTTTGAAGTTGCCACATCAATGCCTATTTGGAAACCAAATTTCATTGAAATTCGACAATGTTGAATATTCCGGCCTTTCTTGGCGGCCATTTTGAATATGGTGGTCAACGAACAACTTTCAACACCGGTTTTGAAGTAGTGATATCAATATCCACTTGGAAACCAAATTTCATTGAAATTACACAATGTTGAATTTTCCCGCCTTTTTTTGGCGGCCATTTTGAAATCGGCGGTAAACGAACAATTTTCACACAGCATGCCACAGCATGGCAAACATTTTATCAATTTACACTGAACCTTGATCTTCTATAGTTTTGGAAATAAAAGACGAAAAAAATGAAAATTTTGAAAATTCTGTAAAAAAAGGGCAATAACTCCTACAAGGTTCTTGGATTTTCTTCAAAATTCCAGGGTGGGAAGATCTTGATATGCTGAACATTTCTTCAATTTACACTTGACCTCTATCTGTTACACTTTTTGAAATAAAAAATAAAATTTGCACAACATTTGAAAATTTTACAGAAAAAGGGCTATAACTCCGAAATGGGTTTTAAGATTTTGTTCAAAATTGAACGGTGGGTAGATCTCATCATGCTGATCATTTTAATCCTGTCAAATTTTTGATATCTGTAACAGTTTTCGAGTTATTAGCCAAAAACTGCAATTTACCCCTATGTTCTATTTTTAGCAACGGAGGCCATGTTGTTTGACCTACTGCCTAATCGAACACAATTTTGAGAAGCCATACTCTGGTGATGATTCAGGCTAAGTTTGGTTACATTTGGCCCAGTAGTTTCAGAGGAAAAGATTTTTGAAATTGTTGACAGACAGACGGAAGACGGACGCATAGTGATGGCAAAAGCTCACATGGCCTTTTAGGCCAGGTGAGAAACAAGAGGCTCTCAAGAGCCTGTATCGCTCACCTGGGCCATTGCTGACAAATACAGTCAAAAATAATAATACCAATGTTGAATGCCAATCTTGAATCTGTTCAGACAAGCCAGACACANAGGTCCTAAACAAAGATTGCTGATTTCATTTGGATCCAATAAAAAACATGGCCGCCAGCACAGAACATAGTTTATTTTGGCCCTATGGGAAATTCACATAAAAAACATGGCCATCATGCAGAACTTCGAAAACCCTGCTTCAGCATTTTGTCAGGTGAGCGATACAGGCTCAGAGTCTGAGCCTCTAGTTATTATATCACATAACATGTGTTTTTGTAATTTGTTTGTGAGTACAATCACATTTATTTCCTATATTTCTGACTTCATATAAACAAGATAGTTAGAAAATGATCATGTCTGGTGATTTCCTTTGTGTAAATTCATCAAAACATCAAATTGCTATGTGGACGAGTACATCACAACACAATTTGTTGATATTGATATCATAGTAAAACATAAGAATCTCAGACATTCAGATGATTCGGTAATTACAAATTTGTTCTTCGGTCCTTTATACTCCAAATCATTTGTAGATTTTTGTTCTATATTTTGAAAATGTTAACATTAGGGGAACGATCTATGTCTATGTAGGTACATGTCTCTAAAGGGTACATCTAAAGGCTATGCCACTGTTATGTTGGGGCAGTGCTCCTGTCATATGCAATTTAACGTGGTAAGGGAGTTTAAAAACTGTCAGATAGAATTTTCATATATTTTTTATGACTAATACTTTGTTATAAGAGCACACCAAAAAAAAAAAATAAATAAATAAAATAAATAAATAAATAAATAAATAAAATAAAATAAAAATTGGAGTCAACGGCCATATAAGCTTCAAATCTGTCATTCAAAAATCGCCTATTTTGGTTGAAATAAAAGCGAAAATTGGCGAATTTTAACAAAACTCAATTGATTTTAGTTATATCAGATAGAATTTTTTAAAACTTGATAAATAATTAGCTAATATACTTGCCTATTATTTACATGAAAAAAAAATGGAGTCACCGAACTTTCTTTTGAATAAATGGCAAAAACTGATTTTTTCCTAATATTTGTATATAAATTATCCCCCCTTATAAGAACAGGAGAACAATATTCTGAGCGGTAATCCAATAAAAGTGGCATATTTGGTCAAATTTATTAGTAACTATTCTAAGACATAAAAAAATCATTTTGCCAACATTCCTTTAGTGAATTCCATTTTTCGTTAGATGCGCAATTTTGAACTCCCGTACTACCTTAGATTAAACTAGAATAAATGGTTCTGACCGAACTAAAATGTAACTGATAGTCCTAGTGGCATGTAAAACACTGGTCAGACGTCTGGATTTTTTGATGGTGTAATTAGCTTTCAGCTGAAATATGAAATTAACAATGAAAACATACATGAAATATAATGGACGATTGAGGGATCCATAAAATTGCCACTACTACTGTTCAAATTATGACGTAGGCCAATTGTGCTTCACGAGTCCTCTAAATTTTATTACATTAAATGACTATTAATCGAAAAATGCTGATATAATGAAAGACTGAATCTCTCTTCTAAAAGATTTCAAAATAAATGCATCAACGATTTCCGGAAACACAAAACAGCGCAAATCATGGACCCAGACTTAAATAATTTTTTACGTGTTAAAGTGAACATATTTATACGCGCTTTAGCTAATTTATCGTGTCTGAACATAACAGTTCTGAATGACAAATAAATCATTATTCTACTTATGTGCACATAAAATAAATGTAAAACACAATTTTGTCTTTTTCATCTATGAATCTTAAGTGACAATAAATTTCCTTTGTATTCCTAATCTTCCTCCGTAACAGTTATTTATGTGATAGAGTTATATATCAAGTATAATATCTGAATCGGCAATAAATGACAATTGTGAAATATCGTTGTCCGAGAGTTTTGAAGAATAAATTTACATTTGGGAAAATTTGAATACATGCAGAAATGTTACGTGAAAAATGGTATTAATTTCATAAAAAGAAACCGGACTAAAGCGGAAAGAAAATAAGAAAGAACGAGAAAAAAAACATAAGTTCCGATACACAAATCCAAAATGAAAAAAAATCACATATCATTTTAAGTTTAGTGACAATGAGTCAAACTGGAGATACTAAAGTCTAATTTGAGATACTGATTCAAAATATTATAAGAACTGAAAATAAGTGACAGAAAAACAAATTTTAAATTTCATCGTGAATTGAGGACAAATAACTAAATACCGAAGTTACTATGAATTTATTTTCTGCATATGCGCATTTCGACAACTTATGTCTCTTCAGTGCAGATAAAATCAAAACGTTTGGAAGTCCATGAAATCAAATATGTTAAAAAGCTGATAGAGAACAAATATGATCTAAATGTAAAAATCAGCCAAGGACAAAGAATACCAAGGATGAACAAGTTTAATTTAGTCGTCGGAGAGGTAATTTTGACAATTTATGTCACTTCAGTGGAGATATAATGAAGAACAAACACAGTAACATGTGTAAGTAAGGGTTGTCAGAGAACAAATAACCAATAGGAGCAAATCAGCTAAGTACGGGTCTATACAAAACTACTCTAAAAATTCATTTGTGTTCTTTTACTTGTATTCAGGCTTTAAAAGGTCACATGTTACCTTACTTATCATAATGACAAAACATTTTCTAAAAAAAAACAGCAAATGGGTTGATTAATTTAAATATTAAAACTCGATCTTCCTTCTCTTGTAAGACTTTCAGGAATAAATCAGCATATACAATTGGTTGTCTTATTGATATATCACAAACCTTAAAAAATGTTATACCTATACAACATTACAAGCACATTATAACATCTCGTGTTAAACATATTTTTCTAAATGACTGGCATGTGTTTCTATATAAGCCAGCAAAAACCGTTGGAGTAAAGCTAAATCACAAGTTGTCAAAACACATCTTTGTTTTAAAGCTGTGGTTGGCTTATAATTAAACTTGTTGCAATAATTCCCTGACAATTTATCGGACCAGTAACATTTCAGTACTTCACTTTGCTGAGATTTCCACTTACTAGATTATTCTTTTGTGTTTTGATATTCAATCAGGAAATACACTAAATGACATATACCGATTACCTCAGATATCAATGGGGCGTCGTTATAGCCTCCGTTTTCGTTCTTTTATTTGGTATTCTTGACATCAAATCTAACACCTACATATTGAAGAGATGATAATTGCACATTGTGAACCTTTTTTCTTATTATCTATAATTCCTACAGGTGCCATTTCGGAATTAAGGTTCAACCAGTCTATTTTCTGTAGGTTAGTTGGTGTGGTAAATTCATATTAACATGGTGCCAAAATTTACAGAAACTTAATTTGTTATTAAGTAAATTGTATGACATGATCTGTAATATCAGATTTAAATGGCAATAGGCCCATTTCGACAATCAATGTCTCAATGGGTTTTCCAAAAGCCAGAACAAAATTAAACCAAAGTATACAAGAGGCTGTTAAATGCAAGAGGGACTGAAAATTTATTTCTTTAAGGTGGTTCACTCATCACATTTTTGAATTTGTGTCATATTTCGGAACTCCTCTGATTTTGTCCAATTCAATGGCTTAAAGAATTTTGCAAACGGACCCCTGCTTTTTATTTCATGAATGTCTTTAAAAGGTAAAATTAAGACACGTGACAAGTTTTCATACTGTTCTTGATATAACTTCCTAGCTTTTTGGCAAAAATTA